>LZPO01034955.1:144815-160973 GCA_001675575.1 Neotoma lepida
CCCAGGACCTCAAATCCAGCTGAGGCTCACTAACACACTCACCCACTTCTCAAAAGCTTTCCCCAGCTGGGAATAGCCACACAGCCGCCAAGACAAAATCGAGTGTCTATCCATCTGTGACACTGGCTCATGCTCTGTTTTCTGCCATTGGGTCAGACACTGTGTGGCCAGGCTGTGATAAACAAGCTTCAGCCAGGGATCAGAAATGACTTTACTGGATAGAGGCCTGTGAGAATGGCAATCAGGTGGGTATTCAATGAGAAGTTCTGAGATGTTCCCCTAAATTTTCATAAAGTTATTGGAAACTCACCTGATCTCAAAATGTCAGCCAATGCCTTCCAGTAGGATGACTGACAGGGGCTNTGCATGCTCTCAGGGAGAACCGGTGCAGCTGCGGCTTGCTGGTGTGGGAACCTGTGTGAACAAAGATGGTGAGAGATGAAGCCTAGAAATGTCAGGAACCTGAGAAAGTTTCTATGAATCCTGCTGGTGACAAGAGGAGGCTTACCCTACCCCCCAAGTTGTCTCTATGTGGGTCTGTTTATTTGGGTACATAGTGAGATCTGGGAAGGTGGGGCCCTGCAGGTTGAGGCTGCCCTAAGGGTTTACTAAGCAGTGGTAAGCCAAGCAGCTTGGTCCCCATCCTGTCACCAGGGCTGCCAAGAAGCCTGGGCGCTGGCAACCCTACCTGTGTAAGTGACCTGTCTGACAGGAGTGAGTATGTTCCAAAGAGACAATTGTGTACTGCTCTTTGGCTATCAGACTATGGAAAGAGTGGACCCCAAGAAATTAGAATTTCCACAGGAATCTCCAGCTGGAAAAAGAACTGGCTGAAGTCCTNGAGACAGCCAGAGGAGGAACCTGTCTCCTAGAGAAAGATTGACAACTTGTCAGATGAGCTTGTGGGAGGGACTCCAGCTGAGACAGCGGTAGTTCAGGCTGTGCACTGCACTGCCAATAACTTAAAGCCCTGCACAGAGGCTTCGGGTCCCACAAGCCCATGCCACTGTCAACCCCTGCACCTGTCTCCTCTCATGATCCTGAATAACTCCTGATATAGCTAGATGATGCTATAGAACAAAGGGAAGCTTCCCTGAGCACCCAGGAAGCAATGAGTCCCAGATCTTCTCACTCATAGATTTGGCTTGGTTGCAGAGTCATCAGGCCAGGGGGAAATAACAGAGTTGGAGCAAATGCCCAGGATCTCAAATGCAGAGCCCTCAGGGAGAAGAAGCATGGGTACCAGTCTTAGAGCCACACCGTGTGCTGTGGTGGTGTGCAGCACAATCCTCTGAGCAAAATAACAGCCATCTTCATAAAACCAGCTGTGTTGGTAAAGGTCATTTCAGCTGGATTTGTTGACTACTGACATTACCTCATAGAAAGAGGCATAGACAAAGTCATTACACTCTTACCTGAGTATTCAGTGACTCCTACTAACCAGTTGTAGACAATTATGCCCTAATTTCACATGACCTCAACAAGGTCTCAGAGAGGNGCTAGATTGCATAAGATGGGAAGATGAGGGGAAGGGGGCTTCATCTATACAGTTATGGGGAAGCCATCATCCATGCTCCATAAAGACTTTCCAGTGTGACAGCTTTAGGGTGACCCATGCTCCTGTTGGCAACCTCTCATCATACCCTCAAGGTAAGCTCAATACATTCATTGGTCCCCTAGGTTGAACTTTGGTGGAGTTGAACTTTGGTTTGTCATTTGGGATCTTATTAGGAGGGTATACATTTTGCTTAGTCCCATGCCCCCAGGGAAAAAGTTCTCATAACAGGGATACAGGTAAGCTCCTTGGCAAAGTCCATCAGATGACCCTGTGTCCTCTGACCTTGGCCAGGGAGGCTCCTTATTGCCAAGTTTCCTTAAAGGCTCAGCTGTAGTTGAGAAACCAGGCAAGCATGTTTGCGAGAACGTCACTAAAAGGGTGAAGTGGCTTCTCGGGGCCAGAGATATTCTCTGGCTGATGTAACAAACACGTGGAATAGGAAAGAGCTNTGAAAACAAAGAAGGAAAGGGGTTGAGGGGATGGCTTANTGTACAAAGCGCTTGCTGTGAGTAAATCTGGACTCAGTAGTGCGTGTCTGCAACCCTGGTGTTGCTATGGTGAGACAAGAGGTGGAGTCTGGAGAATCCTCAGAAGCCTGTGGNCCAGTGAGCCTGGCATACACAGCCCCTATCAAGAGACCCTGCCTCAAATGAACTGGAAGGGGAAGGATGATGTCTCCTGTTGTCCACTGGCCATCACACATGTATNATGGCACATATGCCCNTGAACATGCAGACACACAGACACACAGGACAGTAGTGGTATCATTGCTGAAGGACTACAGGATCCATAGTCATAGTCTTGTGCTTTTGGAAGCTGACAAGAAAGTTGGCATAATCTGGTTTCCCTGAAGTTTAGAAGCTGAGGCTAACCTTAACTAGTTAACATTCAACTCAAAACCAGAATAATCAGCACAACGAAGGATAAAGAAGAAAGGCTAAGTCCTCAAGATGGGCTGTAGAGGGAAGGACAGCAGGAAAGCAGCCTTCTCACCCGGCCAGAGGATTGGAGTGCCATGACCTCAAATGCTGAGCGTCAGGCTGCAGTCACAGTGTGCCTACCCCACTGTGTTCTCAGACCCAGCATGCGGGCCAGGTCTCGGCTCCTGTTAAGTGTTCAGCTGTGTAATACATCANAAAATCAAAATGACTTCCCTTCCAAATGCATGCTGCTCCAGGCATGCTAAATGCGATGCCAGCCCCAGCATACATAATTCANGTGTCATTTAGAGTGCCCAGAGCTCCATATGGAATGGCATACCAATGAGGCTACACGCCACTGCCAGCCTTGCTTCTTGATCTGAGAGAGGCTTCAAGAGGCGTTGGAGCAGCTCACTCTCATAATGGGGTCTGAGAAGGAGGGAAGGCAGGAGGGGAAAGACAGGAGCACACTCCAGAGAGCAGCGCTGAGAAGAGTCTACGAAAGTTTGCCCATAGGAAGCATGCTCACATGACGGGAAGAGGAGAGAGAGAGAGAGAGAGAGAGAGAGAGAGAGAGAGAGAGAGAGAGAGAGAGAGAACAAAGAGAGCAACAAAAGAAGAAACAAACACAAGATCATGCTGACATGTTGCATGTTTTACAAAGTGGAATCTCAGCCTAAATCTGTATTATTCTGCAGCCATGAAGTAAGAACAGCTATAATCCACCCACCATTTACTGTTTCTACTATGGGCCAAGTGCAGTAGCAATTGTACAAGCAGACAGTCTACCTATTTTATTGTGTGCGCTCTTGTGTGTGTGTGTGTGTGTGTGTGTGTGTGTGTGTGTGTGTATTTTCAAGCATGTTTGCATGTGAGGGTCCATATGCACATGTGTACACATGCATGTGAGGGTCCGTATACACATATGTACACATGCACGTGAAGGACAGAGGACAACTTCAGCTGTTGTGCCTCAGGCAGCCTCCAGCCTTTGTAGAGACAGGGTCTCTCATTGACCTGGAGCTCACCAAGTCGGCAAGGCTGACTGGCNAGCATGGCCCAGGGACCCTTCAGTCTCCACCTACCCAGTACTGGAATTGCAAATGCATGCTGCCGTGTCCAGTGTTTCTTTCTTTTTTTAATGTGAGTGCTGGGGAGTGAAACTCAGGTCCTCGTGCTTGCAAGGCAAGCACTTTGCTTTCTCAGCTGTCCCTACAGCATTTTATACATGGGATTAAAAGGATAAAAAAAATATATCAGATTACTTGTTTGCATGCCTATGGTTCCTTCAACAATGATTCTAGCCTCAGAAGAANAGGTTAGGTTCATAAGAAAGGCCTGCATCTTTTCTCCCACTTGGTTCCAAGGCCAATGCAGCTGGTTATGNGTATGCACTGAGTTACACAAAGTCTGAGTTGGTGCAACTGTGACAAGGGCAACNGGTGGGAGTCTCATGCCATACGGAAGTCCAATCTCCCTTAACGGCAACAGCTCAATGAGAAACACCNTGCTTAGGTGAGATTTCTCATGCCCNCTTCCCCCTGGAGTATTCCTCAATGATTCTCCCGGTTTCCAGAACCTGCAGGGCTGAATTTCCTGACCCTTACAATTCACACTTAATTTCCAATTGACGAATAGTAATTGCATGTATTTNTCGGACACAATGTGTTTCTTCAGGACATGTGTACCTTATGGGATGATCAAACTGGGATAGTTGACATCTCTGTCATCTCATATATGTTTTTATGGTGAGAACATTGAAATTCTCCTGTGTGCAGTTGGCAGCATGAACAGCGTTATTATCAGCATTGTTANCAGCAAGTTACTTTGCTGAACAAGAGTACATGTTTTAACTTGGTTGTTTTGTGTTTGACATTTTGTGGTCTACATATTTAATGTTCACCCTCACTGTTACCCTCTTTCTCTCCTACCTACCTACTTCTTCTGACTAGTCCTCTTATTTTCACATGTCTGTGTGTGAGTGCATGTGTGTGCATGTGCATACCTGTATGTGTGTGCTTGCATTTGCATGTGTGCCTGCTTGCTTGCGTGTGTGTGTGTGTGTGTGTGTGTGTGTGTGTGTGTGCGATCCAATACATTTAATTAAGGTTGCTTATGTGAACATAGAGTGAGGGGTCAGTTACAGAAGCATGGGCACCCTACCAGTGGCTACACTACTGAAGAAACTGTCTCTGTCTCCCCGAGCCTATGACTCTCAAAGAAGACCAAGCCTCATGAATACTCCTCTCCTCCATGATGGAGTCTTGATGGGCCCNATCTTGCACAGGTCTCATGCAGGAAATCATGGCTGTGGTGAGTTCATGAGTGCAATGGTCATTTCAGGCCTGGAAGACAGTGCTCAACACCTCTCTACCCCATCCTCTAGCTCTCACACTCTGTATGCCCCCTATTCTGTGATGCTTCCAAATCCCTGAAGGGATGATATTTCAACTTAGATTACAGGCATATGTTTAAGAGATTTAAAAAGCCTACAGATAAAAATTTTATGTTCAGGGCTGGCAAAATGGCTCTGTGGGTAAAGGCGCCTGTTTGCAACCTTGATGATCTAAATGTGATCTCTAGGTCTTCCACGATAAAAAGAGAGACCTGACTCCCACAAGTTGTTCCCTGACTTTCAGCATGCATTCTGGTATAAGCACATGTGCACACATTCACACACACATACACACACACACACACACACACACACACACACACACACACACACTATGCATATAAGTAAATAAAATTAGAGCTTTAAAAATCAATAAGTAAAATCATGTCTAATGAATAAGAACAATAAAAAATACAACAGTAAATCTTTTTAGCATCACTATTCAGAAGAACCCATTACATAGCACAAGTCACCAAGAGTATGACTTTCTCTGTGGCTAGGTCCCAGTCCTCAAGGTATAGCCTCAGAACTGGCAGTTTTAGGATCATCTGGAAGAACTTCTTCTCAGNAATGCAAATTCTACAGCCCCTGCCAGACCTCAGAGTGGAAGCACACTCCAAGCCTGTCCTGACTTGCCAGTTTTACACACACACCCAGCCTAATATTCCAGAATCCTAATCATCATTTCATCATATTGCCATCCTGGGTACCAGGTGGCAGGTGCTGGTCTAATCTTTCTGTAGAAAGTAGCTTACTGAATTTAAAGAAACTAAGCTGAGGAATAGTCCAGTTTTATTGCTGAGATGATGAGGTGTTGGAGAAATTAAGGATGTGCCCAGGAAAGGCAAGAAATTGTCCCACTACACAGGGAACAAACTGTGAAGAAGCTTGAAGTGTGTGTGGGCTATCAGGGGTGACTTTATTCTCAAGAGCAGCAATGTGGAAAGGGTAGAGGTCAGATCAACCCGGCAGNAGAGATGCTGGACAAGAACTGTCTCATCAAGAGTGAAAGCTGAGTGTCCACCATGATGAGCCAGGCAGCACCATTGACCTTGATGTGGTGTGAGGAGAATCTACTCTTTGTGGTTTTCCTCATCCATATCCATGGCCCAGTCTAATCATGAGAAAAAATGAAATCAGACGAATCTCAGTTAAAGGACATTCTAGACATCACTTGACCAATAGATCACAAAACTGCCAAGGTCATTGAGAAAACATCATAGTCTGAGAAGAGNAAACAAGAGGTGTGCCAAATGAATCTTGTGTCCTAAATGAGATACTGGAAGATGACAAGACCATTAGATAAAACTCAAAGAGATGTGAACAACACTGACCTTTCTTTATAGCAGTCTATCAACATGTGCTCATTAATCATGGCAAATATCCCACATTAATGTAAAATGTTCCTAATGAGTCAGATAAGTATTGGGTAGAAGGGAATTTTGTAACTGTTGTAGAAACCATTATAAAGTGAAATATTTTCTTATTCAGATATAAGGTCCTGTGTATCCCAAGCCTCCCTGGAACTCACTATATTGCCATAGAATGGCCTGCCTCCACCTCCCAAGTGCTAAGATTATAGGGATGGCATGCTTAAGTTATAGGGTGCTGGGGGTTCTAACCGAAGGCCTTGTGCATGCCAGGCAGGTACTCTACCAACTTGGCCACATCTCCAGANCCTAAAAATAATTTTGTTTAAATAAACACACTTATGTGCACTTGGGGAACTGCCATAGCATATTCTAAATTGAAGAATAGAGTCAGGATTCTGATACAAACCCAAAAATAGAGTTTCCCAAATCCTGACTCCTGATNCCTTTGCAGCAGATGAGTCACGATTCCCACTTTTCTGATGCTTTCTGCTGTGTGCCACGGAGGCAGGTGGCATGGTAATTATTCCTTTATTCGGTCTGGTGTCACTGAAACATATGACGCTCATTTTCAGTACCTCACCCTGGAGTGTCTCAAGTAGCTCTGCCTGTGAGTTATAGAATGCTAATGGCACAGATGTGGAGAAGCCAGACACACTGATGNTGTGCTGGGACCACTCAGCTTCCACAGCATCCAAGATTCAGACCAACTCCACAGTGGCTTGGGGAAGCTTCTCCTCTTCACAGAGAAGTATGGGCAAGAGATGAACTGTGATCTTACCAACTTCTCCAGGAGTGGGAATACACACACAGCTCCCCAGAGTACAGCTGGGAACTGTTTCCCCAAAGCCCCAACAGTCTCATCTAAATGTTGTCAACCATATTGAGACTCCCTAAGACATGCTATACTTTTGTCTGGTCTAAATATGTATTCTTCTCAGTCATCTCTTGAACCATAAAAAAGGAATAGGCATAAAAGAGGACTGCTGGCATGAACATTTTCTCACAAGGTATTTTAGAAGCAAGATATATTTCAATTCCTCTGATAGAGCTTGCTAAGTCAGAGAAATAGTCTCAGTTTTCAAGCCTGCTTTTTCATCCCAGTTTCTCTCTCTCTCTCTCTCTCTCTCTCTCTCTCTCTCTCTCTCTCTCTCTCTCGTAGACATGAGCATAAAAGTGTGTGGGGAGCAGAGAATAACCTCAAGAGTCATTATTGAGGTATGACTCACCTTGTTTTGCAAGGCAGAGTCCATTATTGACCTGAAACCTGGGACATAGGTGGTTAGTAAGTCCCAGGGTTCCATCATCTCCCCAATACTTGGATGACAAGAGCATTCTCCCATGCTGTGGAATAATCCTTCTGTACACTGTGAATATGTATTGCTCTGATTGATTTAATAAAGAAGCTGACTGACCAATATCTAATCAGGAAAAGGTTAGGCAGGAAAGCCAAACTGAGAATGCTGGGAGGAAGAAGGGTTGAATTGGAAGAGTTTCTCGCAGATGCACAGAGAACAATGGGCANGCCATGCTGAGAAAAAGTACCAAGCCACGTAGCAAAGCATAGCTAAGAAATACTGGTTAATTTAAATGTAAGAGTTAGTTAGTAACNAGCCTGAGTTATTGGCCGAACATTTATAATTAATATTAAGCCTGTGTGTGGTTGCTAGGGAATGGCTTGTGGGACAGAAACTTCCGCCTACACTTCCATGCTCAGATTTTTTTTTTAAATGTGGGTTCTGGGCATCAAACATAGGCCCTCATACTTGAAAGACAAGTTACTTACCAACTGAACCACCTCTCCAGCCCTGTCAACCCCTATTCCTTATTCCTTTATGTGCATGTCAATTGTAGTACATGTGCATGTGCCAACAGTAGGTCAGGGTGTTTTGCAGACTATGATTGCTTACTGCTGGGTGGCCACATCAGGCCATTTCAGGAGTAGCGTTTGTGATTCTGTGAAGGTAGAGGGACTAGAGTCTGTCTCTGTCTCTGTCTCTGTCTCTGTCTCTGTCTCTGTCTCTCTCTTTCTCTCTTGGGAGCTTGGGAAGAGTCCACTGATCATCTGATCATAACCCATGGGGTGTCAGACAGCACTCCAATGTGCAAATAGCCTTCTGCCAGGTCAGACTCATTGAGTTCATGTTTTGTTTCTAGCATCCAGGGGCCTGTGACAAAGAAATCCCAGCACTCTGCAGCAGAGCTAGGCCAGAGGAGGCTCCCAGGAAGAGGAGACCCCATCAAGTTACAGTCTGGGCTTGCAAAAGGGTCTTTTTCTCCTCCAGCATGTCAGGGAGGCAGAGTTATTGGTGAGAGGGACCATTCATCAGGACGCTGACATTCACAGTGTTGGCCTCTGGAGGAAGGATTCCCATTCTGTAGCCCAAAGAAATGAGGCCATTAGCCTTTTCTCAAAGAAGACACATTTTTAAGGATCTGTCCCAACTCGGGGGCTGTAGTCCCGTCACACATCTGTGATTGGTGCCCTCTCCACACCCCATGTGGGACTCTCTCTTTCTATGAGTCATTAGGCAGGATGAAGCACTCAAGGAGCTTTTAAAAGGAACATTCTGTGCCATTACTGTCCCCAAAGGAGGGGCACTAACCCAGAAAGCCACCTTTCCAGAAAGAAACACCCACTTCCTCTCTGTTTGAAAAAGGAAATGGGATGCGGAGGAGGTCTTCGCTGTCAGCAACTGTATCATCTAACACAGTGGTTNCTTCTTGTACCCCGTCTGCCTCCAAACAGTTTCGAATTACTAAGTCAGATGCAAGACTATGGCAGGGCAAAGTGAACACATGATTTGGTTTTGATGAGACACGTGCCTANCCTCCACCCGCAGACACGTCTCCTCCGGCATTCCACAGAGCTCGTTAAGAGGTAATGGGGAGGAACGATATCATAGCACCAGGGATGCCGGTTTCCACATAGAGGGTAAAGACTGAACTGTGCCATTTCCATTAACTGTGATGACAGGCATGTTACCGAGTCCTCTTGTTGAACTGCAAATTTCCTGCAGAGCCTGCTGAGGGAATGGGAGTTACAGAGAGGGTAGCACTGATTATATCCAGGGGAAAACATCTGACAGGAATCCCCATCAGCTACAAGAATGTCTGGCAGCAGCGTGGAAGGCTGTGGTGAATGGGACAAAGGGATCCCCTCTTTTCACCTCCCCATTCTCAGTCCAGTGCTACTTTCTGTCTCATAAGGAAAAAGAAAAAAAGGCNGATGCCCACACCACTCTACCTGGAGTTCTTGCTTCAGAGAAGAGCAGCATGAGAGAGGGTCCTAAGACCTGTCCTTCACAGTCAATGCTTCTGTGGGCAAGCAGGTGTCTGAGAAGAACACAGAGGACACACACAGCAGTCCCCCATCTTCTCACTCTCCCCACTGGCCAATGGGCAGACATNAGGTCATCAAGCATGCTTCCTGATTCCCACTAGATGCTCTCCATTCTAAGCCAAGCATACCGGTAGTGACTGTAACCTCAACACTGGGATCGTTGAGGCAGAGGGATTGCAGGTTCCAGGACAGCCTGGGATACACAGCGAGACCCCATCTCAAACCTAAAATACAAAAGGGAGATGAAAAGGTCTCAGTTGTCTGGCAGGCTCATTCTCTTCCTGTGAGACTATGAGAGGTAAAAGAACTCTCTGCTTTCATGAGAAGTCTTTTTTTTTCCTTCCTAGAAAATACTTGTTAGGTATAATGNGCATTCCATTGGCAAACTGTCATGGTCTGTTTTGTTCACTGAGAAATGGGCCCTGACTTCCCTCAGTGATGCACTGTAACATGGAAGAGTAAGATGAATTAAGCCNTTTTCCCCCTCAATTCAGTGTGGTCACTGTCACAGAAACAGATGTGAACTAGGAAAATTCCCCACTTAGCATTCTTAGGTCTAAGCATGATGGAGCAATCACGTGACTAAAATTAGATGCATCATGGACATGCATGGTGGAGAAAATGGTACATAACTTAAAAAGTGTCTGAAAATAGACACCTGCCCAAACTTCATCCTCAGTAAGAAAGTTATCTTTAACTCCATAAAAGGAAGCCCCAACTATAACCAGAGCCCTTGAGTACCCTCACTCATGTGGCCTGCTGTATTAGTTATTTTTCTGTTGTTGTGGTAAACTCTATGATCAAGGCAACTTATAAAGGAAGGGTTCATTTTAGCTTATAGTTCCAGAACAGTTGGATTCCATCATTGCAGGGAAGCATGGCAGCAAGTAGCAGGCATGGCAGTGGGAAATAAGAGTTGAGGGTGCAGGTCCTCAAATGCAAGTATGAAACAGAAAGAGAGAACTGGAAATTGTACAAGGTTCAACTCCCCAAATCCCCCTCTATCCCCAGTGACACACTTCCTCCATCAAAGCCATACCTCCTAAACCTCCTGAACAGTACNGCCAACCAGGGACNAAGTACTTAAATAATCTGAGCCAATGGGGAGCATTCTCATCCAAACCTCCACATCCACCATCACTCTTGACACTGTGTCTGAACATTCTGTCTCTTTGCTATGGATAAAATCCCCTGGCTGTTTTGCAAGCCTGTGTGAGCCTTTATTTCAGATCCTTGAATAGAAGGTCAAGAACCTGGACGCCAGCCTATTCCAAAACTACAGTAATAAAAAATCAAACATCACTGTCCAGATGGAGATTCTGTTCCATGAGCCTGATTGTAGACCACCCCTGGGATTCCAGGTTGTGGTGATGAGAACAGGGGGAGAAATTGGACAGACAGNCAGGGCAGGTACCCCAGAAGNAGCAGCTCCAGAGAAGTCCTTGGTCTTGTCCTCACTGGAGGCCAGAAATGTTTGGGTGCTCTGGTCTCTGACCTGCTTCCTAAATGATTTAGAGTTAACTCTTCAGAGAGTAGCCTTGGTCATGGCCCTGTGGGCNTCCATTATGGAAAGCTGTTTCTCTGGCCTGAGTGGAGACCTAACATTCCAAGCTACCCAAGGCATAAAATAACTAATTCAGTTGGGCTGTTCAGTTACCTGGCCAAAGGACCATCCCTCCGGAAGATGGGACCATCCCTCTGGAAGATGAGATCACTGCTAGGAAGGCAGGCATACCATAAGCCATGCTAAAGAAATAGGTAAATAATTTTAAAAGATAATGTATTTTTCTTCTNGGGATTCAGAGACTCCTAGCACAGTCCCTCCCTAGCACAGGACTCCATGAGGTTCTAGTGAGTCTGACTTCTTTTCTCAGTTCTGACTCAGAAAAGCATATCTATTTATCTCTTTTCTCCCCCTTTTNTATCTTTCTTAGGGTGCTGGCAAGACCCTAAGTATGCTTTTTCTGGTGCTTTGGGTTCCTTTTTTTTCCCTAAAGCTCCCAGCACAACCGTGTTGCTGCCTGTTACCATGAGGCTGCCCTCTATTCTGGCCTAATTCAAACAACAGGGCTCTTTCCTCCTCTTCTCTATCAACCTTATATGGGCAGCTGTTGAGACTTGCAACTTATCTGCCCCTTAGGGNCCTGATTTCCCAATATCAATGGGTCTTCACTGTGGAAACTTCTCTATGGACATAACCCTCAAGGCATCTCTACTTAAGGCATTGTGGGGAATTTTGTTCTTCACGTCTGCCTCTGGGCCCTGACCTTTAGAAATACAGACAGTTTACTATGAGATAGAACAAGGTTCCAAGAATAGAAGTGCCCCAGAGAGAATTGGGCCAGAGAGCCTGGGAAAGCCCAGAACTCAAATACCCTGAGCCAAGAGTGTTTAAGTCCCTTGTTGGTCATTCACATAGCTGTAGCCTTTTCTGACATTTGAAAACCACAGACTTTTCTTGCACGGCTCTTACCCTTACATGTAATTTCCATCTTTTCCTGCCATTGGTTTCTTTCGTTGGTTAACACCTGCCCAACTCCCCTGCCACACAGAGTGCAAGCTCTGAAAGGGTCCAAGTGCAGGAGGTTTTGTTCCCATGGGGTTAGGGTCTGGCACCCTCTCTGGATATGGGTGAGTTCATGTTTACCTTCCTATAACGCTCCCTGCATTCAGTGATCCGAAGAGCCTCAAGTTCATTTNCTAACCCTGATTTACTCACTAGCAGCCAAGTAGAAATGGAACTGGACAAAACAGGTATGAATCAAGGTTAACAGACTGAAGAAAGCCATCAAATCTATGAGGTCAAATTAACACTAGCTCTTTGTGCCCCATTCCTTCCTCACAGGAACAGGGCAGAAACTTTTATAAAATTGGGGTCTTATGCTCTACTATTAGACTAGAAAGGTAAGAGAATTTCTTCATGGCCAGCTCCAAGACAGACNAACACGGAAGANTGG
Source organism: Neotoma lepida (assembly GCA_001675575.1). NCBI lineage: Eukaryota > Metazoa > Chordata > Mammalia > Rodentia > Cricetidae > Neotoma > Neotoma lepida. Next base: position 157,359 of record LZPO01034955.1, read on the forward strand.
AGACTATTTTTAGTTTCTATGACTGCACCTGGGAAAATAATTTTAGTTTCTGTGGCAGTGGCGTGCTTTGGAAAGAAAAATGAGCAGATAGAGAGGGCAAAAGGATGTCAGATGGGAAAGATGTTGCTTTCTGAGATCTGCTTCTGAGAGGCCTCAGCACTATAACAAGATGACCTTTCACCTATATTGCTCTGGAGTCGCTGCAAAGCTGCTGCAGGAACCAAGGATAAAAGGCAAACCACTTTTAAGAAAGGATTGTCCATTGTTCTAGTCACTGAAGAAATATGATGTGTTCTGGGAATTATGAGGCAAGAACTATGGATGAAAAGCAAACATACACACACACACACACACACACACACACACAGAGAGAGAGAGAGAGAGAGAGAGAGAGAGAGAGAGAATTCAAAACCCTCAACAGAAAATAACTGATCTCAACTTCCATCAAAGAAGTTTTACATTGCAGTGGGTAGTGGTTAATGAACCTATTCATTACTGTTCAAAGTGCTGATAAGTGACTGTGATTGTTCATCCACACGTAGGACATCTGTATCACCACCCCAATGGTCACCATCACCACAAGCAAGGCTCAGGGAACATCACTAAAGAAGGTGTAGAAAAGTGTAAGTCCCCGAGAATGGAGAGGAGCGCTGTGGAATGCTGCCCTCTAGACAAGACATAACAGTTGCACACAGAACCACAAAGCTGTGCTGACCTGCATAAGACCTGCACAAAATCAAGCCAATTAAAATTCCAGCAGCTAATGGGAAGATACTCCCTAGGCCCCATGCCTAACTGAGGAGTTACTACCAATGGATGTCTGCAGAAGGAGAAAGAACCATGTTCCTTGGAAGGTGACCTCTAGTAGGTTGGCCTGGGCCCCAGTAGGGTGACCCCACATATGGGCAGCACCAATTGAACTTAATGGGTTCTATGAAATCTTACAAAAGAGAGGACATGGAGCTTGAAGGGAGATGTGTTGAGAGGGGACCCAAGAGGGCTGGTGGGAGGGAGTGGCTCTGTATATGATCAAGACACAGTGCATACATGTAAAAAAGGATGCAAAAACAAAACAAAACAAATGAAAGAAACAAACATTACAAAGGGGCTGGTGAGGTGGCTCAGAGGGAAATCATTTGTCTTTTAANTCTAATGGCCGAGTTTTATTTCTGTAACTCATACAAAGGAGGAAGGAGAAAACTGACTCCTGTAATGCGCCTCTGACCTCCACACAAGCACTGTTGCGGGTGCACATGCATTCCCCCCTTAATAACTAAATTTTTTAAAGTTTTTAAGAGATGAAACAGAACAATAATTTTCAAAAACAGGCTCAGGATTATATGCCAAAAGATCAACCTGGGAACCGGAAGTGCAGCTCAGTGGGGACTTCTTATGCAGGTGCATAATGTATTGGGATCCATCCCCAGCTCTAGACAACTTTAATATCAGTTTGTGACCTTATCTCTCTCTTAATAAAATCTAGGTCAAAATAACCCAGACTCAAGAGCAAAACCCACTAAAGGCTTAGGAGAAACTATAAGAAGAAATCTCTGTCTCTGTCACTATGGATTAGGTTTCCTAGGGCAATATCAACAACATCAACAAGTCAAAACANATAATTAGACTAAGCAAAATGCAAAATGTGTGCAGTCAAAATTGTGTCACAAAAAGAATGTAAGAGCACCTGAGCACCTACACAGTGCTAAGTACGCCTTCCTATTCCATAGCACCTTCCCTCCCTGGATAGCACTGTCTGAACAGGAGAAAAATTCCAAATATAAACAGTTAATATTATTTGAAACCTTCCCAATAAGTGACACTGTGATCGTAAACCTTAATTTGCCATCTTCCTAGTGTCAGTATGTCTTGACGCATGTATCAGTTTTCAAGCCTCCACTGGTCCAAGCTGNCTTAACAAGGAATAAGGAAGGATGCCCAGTGTGGTTGAAATAAGAAACAGGGATGGATATTCTTTTTTTTTCCTCTCTGAAATGGGCCTCTGCACAAGGGACTCTACCTGCAGTCAGCTGGGAGACCAACCTTGAGAATGTCTGGAGGAATTTGTTTACGTAGTCCAAGTAGTGCGCTGGATGGTGTACTGGATACACTGAGTGAGCAGATAGACTAGAAAGTATCTTATCCCAGATACAATCCCAGCACTCAGGAAGCAGAGGCAGGCAGATCTCTGAGTTCAAGACCACCCTGTCTTCAATTGCTGCTCCAAATCCGCTCCTCTCCCATCCTGAATCCACCCCGCCCCTCACCATTTCCCCTCCAGAAACTGCTAAGAACCACCCTAGGAGTCTTTCACTTGTTATAGAACAGTAGGTTTTCCTAGTGGCCTTTTAGGAATATGATATCACAAATGTTGGAAAAGCTTGGCCCTTGTCAAGTAGCCGTTGGTGGGTAGAGCAGCCTCAAGCCTGGGCTTTCCTGATACAAGACACAGGCCTTCTTATGAAAGTGCGCCCCTCATCAGAGTTGAACACCTACACACGTGTCTACCTGTATGTCCTTATAACCTTCTAATCTGCCACACCCTTGCTGTGCAAGGCAACATCCCCAGGATAAAGTCTCTTGCCACAGGCTCTCTATTTGGGTTTGTCAGAGGCCAATGAAAGGGTGTGAACAGCAGTCTAGGGATTCTGGGGATTTCCAGGGGTTCGGTTAAAAAGAGCTTCAACAGCAGCAGTTCAATGGCCATAAGGCTCTGAGAAGTGCAAGACCCAGCCCCAGCTCTGGCATAGCTCATCTAGNGGGCAAGCACAAAATATGAGAGCCAAGGCCAAGGATGCTCATAATCAGGAGGGTACATTCACTTGAACCTTAGCATTGTCTTTATTCATTATGTGACATCAAGCAGCACTCTTTAATCTTTCTCAAATTGTTTCCTCGCTTGCAATATGGAAATTGTGATAACAAATCTTTAGTTCCTTGCTGTGGAAATAAAATTAAGGAATTGATGTAAAATTCTCAGCATTGCACATGACATTGAATAAATGTATGTAGCTACAGGCNACAAATAGATTTATATGATAAAAATTAGAAAGGGAAACTGCCAAGAAGTGGTACCCAAGTGTAGTTGTGAGGACTTAATGCCCTTTGAGTCTGTATCTGCTAGGCCAAAAGAACATAATGCTCTCTGTGACAGAGATTCTCATGTGTAGTCGGTGGCTTGTGCGATGGCTACCTTTAATTGTCAACATAACCTAGAGTCACTTGGAAGGAGTCTCAANGGGGTTGTCTAGGTCAGGTTGGCCTGTGGGCATGGCTGTGGAAGACTGTCTCTATCACATTAACTGATGTGGAAAGACCCTGCCTGAAAGTGAGTGACACCATTCCCTAGGCTTGCATCCTGGACTACACAACAGAGGAGAAAATGGGCAGAATACAAGCATGCACGCATCAATTCCCTCCTGGTTGTTGACTGTGAGTTGGACTAACACCTTCAAGTTCCTACCTTGACTTCCCTGAAATGACGGACTGTGGCCAGAAAATGTAAGCAAAAGAAACTACTTTTCCTTCAGACTTGGCTTTTGTCAGGGTATTTTTTATCACACCAACAAAAATGGAACTAAAATAATTGGTAGCACTATAACACACGAATGTCAGGGG
>LZPO01034955.1:180888-203557 GCA_001675575.1 Neotoma lepida
AGATAGATAGATAGATAGATAGATAGAGAGATGGCATCCATTCACGGAAGGTCTATGCCATCCTCCTTCCTCCTGTGTGCCCAGTCCTCCCAGGTGTTACAGCTGATGGAATTTATCTTTCTTGAATTTCCTCTTTACCTGGGAACTGCCAGATGTTGTCACATTTTAGGGTCTTATTTGTCAGGTCCAAAGAAAATTTCAATTCTCCAAACTCCAAAAGGCAGTGCATATATCCAGAAGTAAGTTCAACTTGGACTACAGGAGGATTTTTGGCAGTTAGAAAAGAGCCAGCATTCCTCAGGAACTTGTGAAACTGTTCCTATCTACCAAAGGGGGTCATTTCCCTTGCTTCTGACAGAAGGGACATATGGCTACCTGTAGTGCCTATTAGCATACCAAAGCTCATGCTGGCCTCAAGGCTCTCTCGTATCACTAGTACCTGTTACATGTTTCAAAGTCCATGCTAGCATCCTAGCCCTTCTCATCTCCTCCCCTACCCTAAACTCCCTAAACTCACAGGCTTCCCTCCCCACAGCTACTCATTTTCCTTCATTTCTTTTATGTACATTAGTTTGCCTTCTCAACTAAACTATAAAGAGACAAAGATTATATTTTATTTTCCCATATGTTCTCTGAGCACTTAGTATGAGGTTATACAGTAATACCAGCCATGCTAACAGGGACCAGAGAGGAGGAGGAGGCAGGGGTGGTGAGAAGGATTAGAAGGAGGAGAAGGGAGAGGTTGATTAGTATTTATTGTTGACAGACCCCATCCACATTAAACTTTGGACAGAGATTTAAATTCCATGGATGTATCAAGTCTAAAATCCTGCCATCCCAATAGTACACATTAGGTCACTGCCCTCTGTACTGTCGAGAGTCATCTCAGTAGGTCGATCTGGACCTTCCTAGTTCAAAAGTCTTTCATAGTCTCTGCACTGCACTATTCATGATAAATACCCACAATGCATTTGCTACCAAGTTGATAATTCATGTCCTAATAGGAATGAGGATCATTCAAATAGGCAGAGGTAGCAGAGGAGCCAAGGTTGGCAGGTGGGTGGCTGAGAAGTGATGTCAATACGGACCATTTGGGAACCCTCTTACCAGCAGGCTACATGAAACAGGTCAGATTCCACTAAACCCACACAACCAGAGGGCCCTGACTGACTCCTTCAGTTGCTGGAAGAAATAAAATAAGTTAGACATTCCAGGGTCCTACAAACACCTCCTAGATATTCAGGACCATTCCTACCCAGAGTACTTCACTCTGGGACACTGTCTGGGATTTGCTGTCCAGGAATCAGAGTTGAGCACACTTGATTCAACTTGGCTGAGTCCAAGGAGACAGAACATCCAACAAAAAGTTACCATGCAGGATTAGAACTTACTGACAGGTGGTCTGGGAGACCCTATTGGCGACTACTCTAAGGCTCAGGAATTTCACTTCATGTGGATGATCTGCACCTGTATATTCCCGCAGCCCAGCCATTGGGGGAGCTAGGAAAGCTACCTGCCTGCCTACCTACCTGCATGAGGCATTGCACCTCAAGACACTATGACTGGCTGGACTAAAGCACTTCAGGAAATCTTATTCTAAGAAGGACACGAGCTGAGTAAGGAGTCAGACTTGCCCTCCCTTACTTCAGGGTATTGCATTCCCATCACACTCCACAATTATTCTAGAAAATAACACATAAGAAAGGGTAAGAACTAGGTTGATCTAAGGCCTCCTGGAGACCTTTTCTACTATGTCAACATATAGAGCACCAGCAAGACCTGTGCATAATGAGATGGGTTGGTTAATCCCCTTAGAGATGCCACAGGGATTCACAAAATATAGGATTTTTGCACTCAAAGGGTCTTCTGGTCATCTGGTCCTTGCAGGTCAGGAGATGGAGTGCTATGACCCAGGCTTCAGTTTGTGTCACCGACCTCCAGCCATCATGGATTCTTTCCTAGATTACTCTAAAGAGGAAACTGAGGGACTTTGTGGGTCTGTACTACCAACATGGCTACATGTCACCCTTAACTCTCCTCATGTTTACCNTAGCCAGACACTGGTCTCTGCCCTGTCATCAAGCAGAGCCATTTGGGGCCTCTTATCAGAAGACTTTGTCCAATGGAATTTGACCTGATTCATGATTTCATCTTTAAAACAACTTTTACCACTAACCCAAGATTATCATGAAAAGAAAAGTCAATTTTTTGTTGTACACTGGTGAATGTATTTTGGGGTGACTTGCTCTCCTTATAAAGATAGGATTCCAGCCTAGTACTGTTTGGATAGCCTTATACTCTTTCTGCTATAAACATTTTGTGACCATCAGTTTCTATCCCAAGGAAAGCACTTTACCCACTTTTCATGTTGCTTTCCATGTTCCTGTCAGTGCTTCTGGCCATGAACAGGTTGTAAGAATTCCCTGGCTCTCAACTTCACTTTGGTGGCACCCAACCCTAGCCATCTGATGCCCAATGTATCTGAAGCAGGGGAAGTTTGATTGAGAAATGATGAATAGACCATAAACAGGCATTGATTTAAACCATGGTGATTACAAAGATTTATTGCTCCAAGAAGCATATATTGACTAAAAAAAGTGAGGTCAAATTTTGACATTGAATTAGCAATAAATATTGATATATGCTCGAGGAGAAAGGCAGCAGATATAAATACTCAATGCATATTGAATCTAAAAATGAGTCATTTACTCCTTCCGTCCCTCATTCCCATGATGTACACACACACACAAATGTCCTGTTAAAACATGAGAAAGAAGATGTCCTGGTGAAGAGATATTTGGACATCATCATTGCCAGCCATGGGGAAACCGAATCTTCCTACAGCCATGGCAATGAAGCTGTTCACAGCTTGATTTTAGTTCAGGAACTGGAGTGGTTGCAAGATAACGTCAGAGAAGAGACCCTGCTTACCACAGTTAGTTGGAAGAGCATTGTTCCTTTCTACCCTGTTTCAGAAAGGATGATTTAATTCCGTTAAAAACTGGTGGTTTCAGAACATGAAAGGTGCATGTATATAGGTCACGGATCTGCATGAAAAGCAAGGGATATGGTCGGCAAAGCACTGGGAAGTCATCTTGCATTTTTGTTCAGATATTGTAATTTTATAACATTTAGAATACTTCATCTACTGCCTGCCTACCCACCTATGGACAGTCTGTCTCTCTGTCTCCTTTTGGGTGATGCAGGCTGGTTTCCTATGGCCCACCGAGTTTTATATGCAAGCACCTGCCACAGTCTTAGGGTTACAAAAGTTGACCCTGATGTTCATAGATAACATTTTAACAACACTGTGACATCACTGAAATTGTATAAAATTCACACATATATTTATATAATGAAGACATGTATTGATGCATAGTAAAATCTGTATTCTGGGAGATCTGTGACCTGGACAAAATTAAGAACTTTGAAAGAAAGCCAGGCATGATGACACTCTTCTGTGATCCCAGCACTTGAGAGATAGAGGCAAGAGAATCAGAAGTTCAATGTCATTCTTAGCTTCATAGTGAGCTTGAGGCCAACCTGGGATACATAAGTCCCTGCTTAAAATAAATGAATGAATGAATAAATAAATAAATAAATTAATTAATTAATTAAAAANGAGGAAAGGGGGGACCTCCCATGAGTAGAGTCAGCCCCCCAAGCCCAGCCCTCCTCTCAGTGGCTGCACTCCTCTGCCTCATCTAGCTGCTAGCTCTGAGGTGATCTACAGAGAGGACCTTGTCACAGCCAGGGCTGGAAGATATCTTTGTCTCATCTCTCCACTGACTCAGTTTCTCACACTTCAAGACAACAAGCAGCCAGCCTGAGGCAATGTTCCTTCGTTCCTGCAGCAGGAAGCAGGAAAATGTAAAAGCAAAATACCTTTGAAAGAAATTAAGAAAATGTAATGTAAATAATTGAAGAAATATTCTGTGTTCCTGGATTAAAAGGTAGAATCCTTATGGTGCAATGCAAGCATTGTTAAGGTGGAATGCAAGCATTGTTAAGGTGGAATGCAAGCATTGTTAAGGTGGAAGGCTAACATTATTAAGGTGGAAGGTTAGCATTGTTAAGGTGGAAGGCTCTCCTTGTTAAGGTGGAAGGCTAGCATTGTTAAGGTGGAAGGCTAGCATTGTTGTAGCGTTGTTAAGGTGGCAAAACTTCCAAGATTCATCTACAAGACTAACAAATTCACATGCGAATTTCAGCTGCATCCTTTACAGAAATTTTCACAGATCCTAAAATTAATGTAGAGTTTAAGGGGATCCCACATAGTTAAGCCCACCTGTCCTGGAACAGCAGCCTCCAACCTGAGCATGGAGCAGGCCTCAAGCGGCAAGCATGGCTGGTAACAGGAGGAGGAAGGCATAGCTATGCTGGACAGCAACCAGATGGAGCTCGGAGAGGGAAGCCAGCTAACAGCTCTGCCAATTGAGATAGCGAGGAGCAGATGCCACAGAGAAAGAGCAGCAGTTCCACCCCACTACACCTGACCTTGGCGCCCTGGGGTAGGGAGGGCCAGCAGCAGGCAGGAGGAGAGAAAGGAAAAGACCTGGGAGATCAGGAGCACAGACGCTTTAGGTACATTTAAGAAAACATGTATTGTGAGGGCAGCTTCCTCGGACACAGCAGCGAGTCTCAGTCCTCTCGCTGTGATCCACCTTTAGACATATCAAGAGGTCACTTCAGTGGTTCTGCCCTTCTGGAAAGTTTGGCTTTGGGGAAGCTGAAGAAAGTCCACATTTGAAGTGGGTTGAAAGCNTAGTTTGGGGATGGCGATTACAGAAATATCCCAATAGGACATTTATACACAAAAGAGATGGGTGGGGCTCAAGAGATGGTTCAGTGGTTAAGAGCACTTACTGGTCCTGCACAGGACTTATGTTCTGTTCCCAGATCCTATAGCACCCAACTGTAATTCCAGTTCCAGGGGATCCAACACCCTCTTCTGGCCTCTAAGGGGACCTGAACTCACATGAACACATATACACATAATGAAAAATAAAATTAAGATTAAAAAATGTTAAGATATCGACATACATTAAATTCAGATTAGCTGGTCACACAAGTGGATGCCCTTTGGTGATGAANAATTGTCTTCTGAGTGTTTTATTAAAGAAATAAAAACATCAAACTATAAGAGGGAAGATTACGGAGAGAAGTTTGATGAAATGATGTGATTATGTTTTGCTAACTTTGGAGCTAGGGATACACATGACCTTAATGTTGTCTTCAAGGTCAGTAAGGACATTCTCACTTAATGGCCACTGTCCCCATATGTTCTTGCCGTATCTGTGTAGCTCAGTTTCATTTTGGTCAGAAGGAAGAGTCATATTTTTCTAACACATAAAGACTGTACAGTTATTCAAAATGCTTCCTTAGATGACAGAGAACCAAAGGGACCCAAAGAGAAGGGCGACTGTGACATCATACTGATGATTGGCTTGCCAGGACCTGAAAAACACTCTAGGTTAGTAAACATGCAGCTTAAAACCTGGGAAATACAATATTCGTGGGACAAACACCATGATAGATAAAGTTATGGCACAGGCCTAAAGAAACAAAGGCAGACAATGGGAAACTGAGTACACGGCCTCAGATGGCCTCGTGGTATCCTTGANGGTTGATTGAAATTGCTGTTGGGAAGAAGGGAAAGTCAGCCTGGATCAGACAATGTATCTGTGTTCCCAAGAGGTTAAAAGTATGCCAGTTTATAGGCTTCTAATAAAAAACTGTTGTAGTTTGCCCAAAACATGTTCTCTCTAAGCAGAGAACACAAAAGAAAGCCATAGCAGAGAAGAAAGACCTACCAGAACATGCAGTCTTTAAAATGAAAGGAACCTTCACCCTGGCAGAGGGTCTGAAACTTTGGTGAAATAATCGATGTTGAACTTCAGAAGGAAGAAGCCCAGAAGCTTTGGGGTCGGTAGAAATAATAAAGCAAAAGGCATTTCCACCAGAAAGGAAACTAAACATGGGTTCAAAGAAGTGTGGTTAAAATAAGAATGACAAGAACCAGTTCAGCAGAAGTGGTGGCCATGGAGGGTCTGGAGCCGTCTACATGCATGGGGCAACCCCTAAGGAGTAGCTTCTGTGACCTGCAGTGGGTATAATAGGAGAGGCAACTGCCACAGACGGTGGCAGCTGCAGTGGCAGTGGTGGGGTGGATAGCTGTATCTACCCCTTTGTGGTCCTGTTTTTCTTGGTCAAGGTGGCTATTTCAACAAAGGGAATTACAACAGAGGTGGAGTGNCCGCCAATGAAAACAATACCCAGAACCTCACAGGACAAGGAAATAGTCTTGGCTCCAAAATCACCCTCAGCAAGCATTACAGGGATATTATGAAACATCCAAATACATACACATTTCTCCAAAACACTATCAAGAAATTTAGTTTANTTTCTTCATTAGACTAGCTTTTTAAACATTCTACAAGAGGAGGTGCTGAGGTTTCCATCTCTAGAAGCTTTGTGGGTTGATGTTTTTCTTTCCTTTTTGAGCACTTCTTTTGCATTTATTTTATTTTTATATATGTGTACATAAGTGTCTGTCATGTGTGTGCAGGTGACCATAGAATCAAGAGGTTGTTGGATCCCTGGGAACTGGAGTTGCAGGCGGTGATGAGACACCTCACATGGATGCTAGGAACCAAACCCTGAACCTCTGCAAGAGCAGCAAGGGCTCTTAACTATGGAGCCATCTCTCCGGGCCCTGGGAAGGCTTTTTTGTTCATTTTGCTTGTTTGTTTTCTGTATCATGTAACTGACATAATTGGGAATGAAGATAAAACTTGGAACCAATAGTGAGAAAATGGACCATATAAAAAGGGCTGTCAAAAATATAAAGCTTGATTGCATTATTTGTAAGTGCTCAAATGTGTGANGGTAAAACACTTTCTTCATTTGTTCNGCATTTTGATTCTGAAAAGAAAACTGCCTTGTCCCCCTTGTAATTGAAACTTGCAAATCCACTTGTCTAGTGGGATCTCTATGAAGTTAGTTGTGTCTGGATGTCCTCCCACAAAATACTCTATAGCTAGTGTACTCATGGTAGTCAATACTACCATCACTGTGAACCAATAAATTCATATCTTAGTTCTTAATCTCACCAGTTCTAGAGTGGATAACTCCTAAGCCTGCTAATTTCCTTTGTTTTCTAAAAAAAAAAAAGTGAGTGAAGAAATTTATATTTGCTCACAATAAAAGGAANTCATTAAAAAAAATAAAAGATAGTTATTTATCTTACCTCAGTCCTCAGGAGTCATGTTTTAGTATAATCCTTCCTTACTGTGCTATGCCACCACACTCATTAGGACTCCATCATTGACATCTATGAGATCTTTGAGTTTTAGATAGATCGCTGAAAAGCATAAAGTATGTATTTTCACTCATGTATTTACATTTAAACTTATTGTCTTGCTTCTAATTATTTTCTTTCCTCTTGTCTCAGTCTTTGTAACTTTCCCTAGTTTTTTTTCTTATCTATGCCAATCATGTGCTCTTATTTCTCCTTTCTATTATATTTTCTCATCATACATATGTGTTAGTGTTTACCACGTGAAATAACAACATTGTTGTGTGGCAGTTACTCTGAGATTACAACCTTCATCTTAGAGGAAAGCTTGTTAAAATACAGGATATTGAAGGAAAGGTGGGGCAACAGGATATTCAAATATGAAAGCTTATTAAGACACTGAATATGCTAAGAGGAGATAAAAACAACAGGATTCCATCCTTCAGGGAAGCTCATTAAACCCGGGAAGTGAACATCTCAAAGGCTTCAGGAAGTCCCTGAATTTGACCAGATCCACTAGACCGCTTCCTCCCCTCCCTTTTTAGTTACTATTCTAGCACTTGAGGAGACACCATGACCAAGGCAACTTATATGACAAAGCATTTAATTNAGGTCTTACTTACAGTTTCAGAGGGTTAGTCTATGATCATCATGGTGGGAAGCAGACAGGCATGGCACTGGAGTGTTAGCTGAGAGCTCACATCTTGATCCACAATCACGAGGCAGAGAGNGCTAACTGNGAATGAAGTGGGCTTTTGAAACCTCAAAGCTCATCCCCAGTGANACACCTCCTCCAACAAGGCCACACTCCCAATCCTTCCCAAACAGTTCCATTAANAAGGGACCAAACATGAAAAACATATGNGNCTATCNAGGNCATTCTCATTCAAACCACATACTCTCNGGGCATATGGAAGCTGTAAGGACTTTTGAGAGACTCTTAGACAAGCTAAGCTGCCTAAAATGAGCAGAGACTAGCTGAACTACCTGGAAGAGACTCAGACCAACTGAACTACCTGGGAAGGACTCCAACCTGCTGTGCTGCCTNTAGGCTGTGCAGTGTGCTCCAGGTTCCTATCTTTTGTGAGCTGTCACCCATGCCAGGATGGACTTTGGTGATGCATCTGTTTTTGAATTATTTCTCTTCCTATAAATAAACCCCTCCCCCATATTCTTGTAAGTAACCCCAATAAACTCATTGGTTCACCAGGCTGGCTTGGGTCATATCCTTACTTTGGTCTGTTGTTAATTCCCTCTCTGGTGTGAGTAGACATTTATTCATGTCTTCCCAGAAATAGTGTCACACAACAAATACACACACTTGGTGTATTATAGCCTTCATTAAACACCTCCAGAACTATTAAAAAATATTTAAAATTTGAAGTCATTGACCTCTCTCTCATGATTTGTGTTAATAATACCATACATTTCTCCATATATTCTAACCCCATGAGACAGCTGGGTAGCACTCTCACTCAGTACCCATTTGGATTCCTCTTTTCCTGGGTTCCTCCTGCCTTTCTGCCTTGCCCAACTCCTATCAGGAGATGTTTTCCTTCCTTACAAAGAACTCTACTTAAACATTTCTATTTCCTNATGGAAAGTCAGCAGATTATTTCTGGTTTTGTTCATGATAATGTCTTTATTTTTCTTTCATTGTAGTACAGGATCTCTGGAAGTTAATCATATCAGATCCATAGTCAAGACCAAATTCTTGCTTGCTTGTTAAGCTCATTTCCCCCCATTCTTGCACAGTTCAGTCCATGNCTCTCACAGCAGGCTGAGTACTAAGAAAACCCCTGGACAAACCCGTAGACCAAACCCGTGTTTCCAATCCCTCACCTCACTTTCCAGGTGCTTCTAGCTTGTGTCAAGCTGACCATTAAGGCTAACCAATACGAGTACCTTCTGTCTTACACATGAAAGCCATACGTCATGCTTGTCAATCAGTTCTCTGTTTCTTGATTTTTGTTCCATTTATGGATTTTTCTCTTAATCAACTCTTTTGTACCTTTACATTCNTTTAAAATTCATACATAAACCCTGTAAACTGCTTATTTATGGGCTGCCCGAAGCAATGTATATGGCATGTAGGATTAAAATCAGGGTGGACACATCTATCTCGTCAAGCATTTATGCTCTCTTATAGTGAAAATACTAAAAGTATTTTCTTTTTAATTTTTGAAACACATCTTTTTGTTTCTTTTAATCCAGAATTTATGGCTATCAACTCTCCTTCATTCCACTGTGGTTGGAGTTGGCACTCAACTTTCTGTGTTGAAGTAACTCTAAGAGGGCCATGTCCACAGCCCAGGACTTGTGTGACTAGCAGAGGGAGAGTAATGCTAAGTAAGAACTTATTTAATGCTTCAGAAGGAAATTAACTCAGACTAGAGATTAGATCATGCCCAGTGTGGTTCCATATGCCTATAATTCCAGCAGCCAAGAGGCTGAGGCAGAAGGATCAGGATCCAAAGCCAGCTTCCACCCTCTGCATATAGCAAAATCTGTCTCCAAAAATAATCTCAGAACAGATCAGACCAAAAGCACAGCTATNAAATTCCTTGTTAAGTCCTTTCAGATGGATGGAGGGGGCTCCTCACAGTCTCTAGGAGATCCTCCCCACAGCCATCTCAGGTACGTCTCATCTCAAGAAACTTCTAAAATATGATTGTCATCAACACATAAGAAATATATACTCTGTAAACATTTTTTTCAGCTTGGACTGAACGGAATGGATACAGCTCAAAATGAAAATCATTTTGCAGCCTCTGCCATCTCTGAGAGCTCGGAGAAACAACAGAATCGTACTTGGTGGCCCTGGGCACATGTACAGCACTTTTTAGACTNGGAGGATTGTTTTTTCATTTTTAAGAGAGACAAAGTTTGCAGGGAGATGGGAGATGTATTAGGGGACAAGGAGAAATTGTATACATGTACGAAATTTTCAGAAAATAAAAAATAAGTGCACGGAAAAACAAAAAGAATTCTATTCCGCTGCACACGGGCCTTTTTCTGCAGAAAATAGAGAAGAGGAAGACAAGAGAGGGGGGCACCATTCCCAGGAGCAGACTGAAGAAATGTGTTCAAGCCAGTTCCATGGTTGCTACAGGCCAGCCTTTATGGTTTCGGTCCCCTCCACTGCTTCCTGTTTGTGTCTACTGTACTGTGTGTCGGAATTAACTTTTCTGCTGGATGATCTACTGTGATGAATTCTTGTCTGCACCATCCTATTTTGAATGACAATGGAAAGACGCACTGTCCCTTCACTCACAGGCCTTCAATTTAGAGGAAACGGTGACGAGGAGGTGGCAGAGGGATAAGACCTCTGTCTCTACTTTTGCATCTAGATCTGCTTGAGATGAGAAGNTCATGGTCTTCAAGCCTGTGCCTGATGCTCTGAGGAAGAGACAGGAAGTGATTAGAGATGTTTGTGGTCTGCTTCTGCCAGGGACCTGGATCACTGGATGCCAGGGAAGGAGATCTGTGATGCCCGGTAGGAGAAACAGCCCTCCATGTCACACCCGTCCTGAGTGCATCTGTGATGACCTGTGACTCCACTAACTGACAGAAGGAGAGACGAAAGAACACTGATCCTGGGCCAGTGCACACCCCCCCCAAAGACCTGACCACATTGGCTAGGCATGTGAGGAAGCCCCAAATTGCCTGTGCTATTTAAAAGTCTGTTAGTGGGGCTGGGGAGATGACGTAGGAGGTAAGAGCACTTGATGCACAATGATGAGGACCTGAGATTGACTCCTCAGTATGCATGTAAAAAGACAGTTATGGCCACACGAATACCTGTAGCCCTAGCACTGCACTGGGCGAAGCCAGAAGGATAGTTGGGGCGTTCTGGCCTAGCTCCAACTCCGGTAAGGGAGGACAAATTAGAGAATAACAGAGAAGGATACCTGGTGCCCTTTACGTACATACACGCTAAAATAGACACACGTGCACATGTACAAACCTGAAAGCCCTGTGAGTGACCCATATAGATACCACACAGAAAGGCTAAGCAGGGGAGAAGAGACACGAGAGGAAAGAGCTGCGGGCATCACACATCCCAGGGGCTCTCCTAAGGCGCCAGGTGTGCAGGAACCATCTTAGACTTTCAGCAAAGTTAGTCTGAGGACAAACTGCATCCCCAGACAACCCCCCTAGAGCAGAATACTAACCCAGGTGTGTACTGCCTCCCATGCACACATACGCAACGCCGTGTTTAAGGCACTACTTTGACAGGTAGTCGTACGGAGCAGCTGGAGTTCAACCTTACCAGAAACTCCAGGACTCTCTGGGTAAATTGATGCACCTTGCAACCCTCCTATCTTTACTTCCTCAGTACCCTGTTCTCATTCTGTGGCTTCCACACACACAGCAAGCATTTCTGGCTTCATGCCTTGACTGACATAACCTCCAATTCTCCCACTTTGGGGGAANGCTTGTGTTTCTCCCAAGGAGGCTAAAGTAAACTATGGAAATACTTAAAAGAGCAGAGGGTGGAGTCATGTGCTCCTGTGCTTAAACCAAAGAGAAAAATGAAAGGAGAGAAGAGCTAGCTGGAGGAGCCAGCTTCGGGGCTGCCAAGCAGTGAGCCAACATATGGCATCTATTACATGTNTATTTATGCATATAGATTTTTGGTAAAATTACCATCCGTATGCATAAAACTGCCCACCTGCCAACAAGTGTACTTATTCAAAAATGGCCAGATGGCTCTACCCAACCTGGAGAGTNATTTTGGAACCATGAAATGACAGCTCAGGTATAAGTACACACANAAAGAAAACCATTATATGTAAAGACTTCAGATTGCATCTGGCTTAATCCCAGAAACACAAAATAAATGAGACCAGTAGGAGTTTTTGAAAACACAGAGTTAATCTAAAGGCCAGATGCCTTAATGGGTGAGCAGTTCTTTACCCATTGCGAAATATTTTTCTATGTCTTTATTGTTGGAAATTTAAAATGNATACAAATTCAAAACAATATTTTATGCAAATGCTGAGTATCATAATGAACCGTGGCTCCTGTTTTGCTTGGCATTTACTCTTTTTTGGCAAGTCTTTATTCTTCTACTCGAATCTCCTTTTCCAAATTTTTCTGCAGAAAATCTAGATTACATAATCCAATTCACAAATATTTTGAAAGNTCTTTGTGGCAAAGAGCACTTCNACTCCAGAGGACCCAAGTTCAGTTCCCAGCACCCATACCAGNCAGCTCACAACTGCCTGTAACTCCAGTTCCAGGAGATCCAAAATCCTCTTCTGGATTCCTAAGGTACCTTCACACATATCATACAAGCACACAGACACATACATAAATAAACATAAAAATATGTGTTAAAAATTTTAATGTGTGTCTTTAGAAAAAGAGGAGACTTTCCAAAACATCACATTTTTAATTGACCATAATTATCTCATATTATCATTTTCCAAGCTAATGTTCATACTTTTGATTGTCTCAAAAATGTTCTTTTTTTTCCCAATGATTTCCTCACAGTGGTATCCAAATGAGACACTGGATAACTTGTTTCTTGAGTCTCTTATATCTATAGATCTTTGTCCTATCTCTTTCTGTTCCCTGCAGTTTATTACTCAAAGTAGTTAGGTAGCTTGCCCTGTAGATATTTTGTGATTTGTGATTTCCTCATTGGACTCCACGCATTTTGTTATCCTTTGTCTCTTATAATTGGTCTTTGCATGTAGTTTTGAGCATATTTGTATTAGGTTGCAGGGGATCAGCTGTGCCCTTTTGCAGCTTCTCTCCCATCCCAAGAGAGCAGACAGGCTCCCCACAGTGGCCTTCAGAACGCCGAAGCTCAAGGTAAGACATGCCAACATGATCAGCTAGCTTCCTGCCTCCCAGATCCAAGGAAACGTGCTCTGTGACCTTCTATCCTATTTAGTTCTGAAGCTGCTTAGCTTCTAGCATGTGCAGCCCCAAGGCACATTCACTTTGCATTAAGTCCTTACTTCTAGCCAGAGACTGTTCCCCTTTAAGAGTATATGAGGTTAAGAGCACTGGCCGCTCTTTCCAAGGTCCTAANTTCAATTTCCAGTAACCACATGGTGGCTCACAACCATCTGTAATGAGATCTGGCGCCCTCTTCTGGCCTGCAGGCATACATGCAGGTGGAACACTGTATACACAATAAATAAAATTTTTAAAAAGAGCGTATTAATGTAAGGAACTTGCTCTTTTCTGAAGATTGCTATTGGATCTCCTACTCTACCCTCTTTCCCTGCAGGTGACCAGTGTTACTAAAGGATATTCTGTTCCAAATCCATCTTAGCACCTCTACCAAACCTGAAAAGTCTCTCCCACCTCCCCACTCCCTCCACTTTCTCTTCTATCCAGTCTTCTTTGCTTCATCAGTGATGGTGCACCTTCTTTTAGAAGATGCCTAATGCATTTGTCTCTGTGATAACAACAGTCGTCAGTGGTAACATGTATATCCACCAATTCACTCCCAGTTACAAAACGGAGGCGTTCTGCTGTTATATTTCTTCATTTGTAAACTAAAATGGCTTTAAAAGAGCAACTTGGCCTACACAGTGGTGCACATTACATAAAAAGGCGGAGAAAATGCCTGCTGCTGTTTATAACTGGTTTCTAAACTACTGTGACACCATCATTTGACAAAGGTACAGCATTAAAAAGCTACAGGGGCTGGAGAGATGGCTTAGTGGGTAAAGCTGTGCAGGCAAGAACGTCAGAATTCAGATCCCCAGCACCCCGTAAAAACTGGTCCCTTCTGTGGTTTCCTGGGCAGTCAGAGACTTTCTGGGTAAATCTATGTGCATTGACGGAAGCAAATGTGTAAGAAGTGGACAGCAGCATCTCTTAGTGGTATTGAAAACTGGGTGTGGAGGCCTGCACCTGGGGAGATCAATAAAGTGTTCGCCTCACAAGTGTGAGAATCTGTGTTCAGATCCCCAGAACCCATGAAAAATGCCAGGCACAATAACACATGCTTATAACTCCAGTGCAGGGGAGATAGGAAGTGGACACAGGTGGATCCTTGGAAGCTCATGGACCTAGTCGGGTCTACTTTGTGAAGTACAGACCATGGGAGACTATGTTGCCTAACTGGCCTAGTAGGGTGTTATATCGGAAGTAATATCCAGTTTCCTCCAGAGCTTACAGAGACCCAGGAAGTTCTAAAGGGCGGCTCCTTAAGACTCTGGAAGTTGAGGCTTGAAAGATGGATCCACAGTTAAGAGCTTGCTGCATTAATGGTTAGTCTTGGTTATCAGTTTGATTGGACCTGAAACCAACTAGAACATAAGCCTATGGGCCCTCTGGTGAGGGACTTCCTTGGTCAGATTATCTGAAGCAGGAAGTCCCGCCCTAAATGTGAATGCAGCACCTTCTGGTGGCAGCGCAGGTAAAAGGCCATGGAAGAAGGAAACTTTGCTTTTTGCCTTCTTGCTCTCACTTTTGTTGACAAGTTCATCAACTTTGCTGCTGCTGCATTCTGTTACTCTTATTAGGACCAATTTTTTACAATTTCTAATGTAGAGCCAAGAGCAGCAGCTCTCCTGGAATCCCCAGGCCTTTAGCATCAGGTTGGGACTGCTGAGCCATCCAGCATCATGGGTTTCACAGCTACCAGATTCTTTGCTTCTCCAGTGTGGGACAGTCATTGCTATACTTGTAACATATCCTGTAAATCACTATAATAAAGCATATGTGTGTGTGTGTATGTGTGAATGTTTTTCTATACTCTCTGTTCTGTTCATTTGGAGAACCCTGACTAGTACACTGTTCTTCCAGAGGACCTGAGTTCAGTTCTCAACATCTTTTGTGTTGTCAGGCAGTTCACAACCTCCTTTGTTCTAGTTTGCTTTCTGTTGCTGTGATAAACACCATGACCAAAAGTAACTTGGGGAGGACAGGGTTATTTCATCTTACAGTTTATAGTCCATTGTGAAGTAAAAATCAGGGCAGTAACTCAAGGCAGGAACCTGGAGGCTGGAACTGATGCAGAGGCCACAGGGGAGTGCTGCTTACTGGTTTACTCCTCAGAATCAAGTTCAGCTACCTTTCTTATACCTCCCAGGATCACCTGCCCAGGGAGGACACCACCCACCATGGACTAGGCCCTCCCACATTAATATTAATCAAGAAAATGCCTCACCAAATTGCCTATTGGCCAAGCTGATATAAGCATTTTCTCAGTTGATGTTCCCTCTTTCTAAGTAACTCTTGTTTGTGTCAAGTTAACAAAAAACAACAACAACCAAAAAAAATGAGAAACCCTAACCAGCACACCCCTGTAACTCCAGATCCAAAAGTTCTGGTGCTCTATCAGGTTCCTTCACATACATGGCATTCATTCACAAGGCATTCACATATATGTACATAAAAATAATTTTTAAAAAATGTTGCAGCTTGGAAAGTAAACAACTCAGGCATCTCAGGAAGTCCCTGAAACTGACCAAATGCATAAGACCTGTGCATCTCCAGGGTTATATGAGCAGTGGAGTACTGCTTAGGAAACTGAGTCCACCTGAGCTGCTTGGAAGAGAAATACTTCAAGTTGTCAAGATGCCTGTCAGCTGGACAGAGAACTCCAAAATTCCAGCTGTATTGAGCTATCACCTATGCAGTGATAGGGTTTTGGTGAGGCAGCTAGCTGTCTTTAAGTCATTTCTGCCTCTGTAAGAAACTTCTCATCCACACTCCAGTGAGCTCATGGAATCACTGTGCTGGTCTCTGGCGGTATCCTTACTTTGGTCTGCCATTGGCTCTATATCTGGGGTGAGTAGACATTTGTCCACATTTCCCCAGGAATAGTGTCACACAGCACAGGGATGAAAATAATGTGTCCCATGTTTTGACTATTAGATTACTGAAGCAATGGGCTCCAAGAAATTAGACTTATCCAAGGAACTTTATGTTGATTAAAAGGAGAGAAACAGAGGGAAAGTTTAAAGCCTGGGTCAGCCAGAGGGGAAAAGGAAGATTTACCATTTGTTAAACCACCTTAAAGAAGAGATAATGATGGGCCAGTGGTGAGCAAGACCGTACTCTGCCCAGTACAGTGTTATACCTAGATATGTACTAGATATGCTACTTAAACCTTAGCATCATTTCAGTATTCTAAACATCAACTTTGGGGTAGGGGGAATCACTAGATATCCCCCCAATGTGGCCCCACTGAATAAATCTCCTTTTTCTGCTTTTCACTGTTAATTGGCTGTTTTAATTGGTTATTGAGGACAAGTGGCCTAATCTGGATTCTTGGGGCAGCCTGTGACCCCAAGAGGTGGGATGCCTTTGAGTACTGACACAAGAGATTGTCCTCTAATCTCTACATGCATGGTATACATGCATGTACCCCCACACTCATGAAGCCACATGAACAATCCCCACACACACACATAGCCACATACACACACATACACACACACACACACACACACACCAGTCATACATTTAACCCATACATACATTCAGTTCCTAGGAATTTATCTGTCCGCTAAACAGGCTGGCAGCCCAATATACTGTGAACCTTTGTGTACACATGCTACCTGCAGGGCAGAGAATTTTGTCTTCAGCACAAGCCTTGTGCTTGCTGGTTTTATGTCAACTTGATACAAGCTCAGTCAGTCACTGGTGAGGAAGGAACCTCGATTGAGAAAATGCCTCTATAAGATCAGACTGTATGCAAGCCTGTAGGGCATTTTCTTAATTAGTGATTGATGGAAGGAGGGCCCAGTCCATTGTAGGTGGAGCCATCCCTGGGCTGGCGGTCCTGGGTTCTATAAGAAAACAGGCTGAGCAAGCCATGGGGAGCAAATCAGTAAGCAGCTCCCCTCCATGACCTCTGCATCAGCTCCTGCCTCCAGGTCCCTACCCTGTTTGAGTTCCTGTCCTGACGATGAACAGTGAGGTGGAAGTATAAGCCAAATAAACCCTTTCCTCCCCAACTCGCTTTTTGTTCATGGTGTTTCATTACAGCAAGAGTAACCCTAACTAAGACAAGCATTTTCTGCTGGAGCCTCTACTGAGGCAAATTTCCAAGCCAAAGCTCAGAGGACAGGCTATGGCAACTGGTTCAGAGACCATTACCAACCATTAAATTTCAGTAACATTCACAGCCTGAGACAAAAGGACATAAGGCTAATAAGCACATTAGCAGGGCTTCCAGAAGTTCTGAGTACGGGTGGGGTTATGTAGGGGAGGGTGAACAGGAGCAGGAGGGTCTTGAAGTCCTGGAGTAGGAGGCATCTTCCCCTTTCAGGGTGGTCTAGGTCAGAGATAAAAAGCACCTCAGCCACTCATTCAATACAATTGGCCCTGATCCCTGGGTTGTGTCAGGGAGGGGTTATGGCATGAGCTAGGAGAGTCCAGAGAGCCCAACTCTGCCATGCCACAGAACTCTGTAGACACAGCACAGTGGTTAAAATGAACAAATGGGCCACTGTGGGAAACAGCAGGCCTTGCCTCAAAATATTAAAAATAGAACAGCCACCAATGCTCCTTCCAGGTATTTACCCTAAGGGAGCTGTGGCAGGGTCTTTACAGCATGTTGGCACAGCTATGTCCATAGCAGCATTATTCACATTTCCAAAACAGGGGGACAGTCAAGATGCCACTGGCAGCTGAGTGAATAACATGATATGAACATACAATAGAACACTGCTCATCCACACACTACAACAGGGATGAACCTTGAAGCACACTAACTGCTTGGGCCAGCCNTGATAGATTACTGTGTAAATCCACCCATGTGAGGTGCNCCAATAGTCAAGTTCAGAGAGATGNGGTGTAGGAGNTGGGACTGGAGGAGTTGGGCTTTTCCAGGCATGGAATGCCAGTTTTGGGAGGATGAAGAGAGTTCTGCAGACAGACTATGGCCACAGTCTCACAAGAAGGTGAATGTGTTTAACATCACCCCAGAGGTGGACACAACGTGTAGCAATCATCAGCTTTGACTCTAGCAAAGGTAAACACTTTAGTTGCCTCAGCTGTGAGCAATAGAGAACCCTGATTTGTTTTGCCTAAATATAAAAAACCANTTTTTTCNAAGCATATTATCTCAATATGAAGAAGTCAAGAATGAATGGTTGATTAACTTGGCAGCTCAAAAATATCACTCAAAACCCAGATTNTGTTTATCTTTATGTGTCACATGTTGGGTTGTTCTCACAAGAAAATTCCTTATAGTTGCAAGGTGGTTGCATTTGTTCCAGCCTTTGCATGCATTCCTCCAGTGCCCAGTAACATATATTTCTCAGTTCTCTTCATAGGGGTTAAGAAACATTTCTCGGATAGCCCCCAACACACACATATGCTGCATCCCCCTGTGTCTTCTGGCCAGATCAGCATCCTACTCTCACACACAAATGAATCATTGGCAAGGAGCACAGAATCGGGACAGGCCAGCATCGCTAGCCTGGGGACACTTACTGAAACTTCCAGGAAGGAAGTGAGTAGCCACAAAGGTGGGACTATGTGCAAAATGAGGTGATTGAGAAGCAATTAGCTTGAGCACCAACACTGCTCAGGCTTCAGTGAAAAGCAAGACAGGATGCCCTTGTCCTTGTCCAAGGGTCTTAGTAAGTGATGAGGGCCTCGTGGTGCAGTGACAGGATGAGGAGAAATCACATCAGAGAGACTTTAGGGCTGATGTCAAAGTGACTTTGTGGGAAGATTACAGGGTCCCCACTGAGCAGCAGCATCCCTGGCAGCTGGCTTGACATCTACCCTTCCTTGCCACATATTTCTAGTACATATTTCTAGGCAACTTGAGGAGATGGAAATCCACCAGGCATTGCTTCAGCATGAAAATCTTCAGCAGCTTGGACACAAAAACTGCTCAAAGGGTGAAAATACTCAGCCCTGTGACACCAGGGGGCTGTTTGCTTTAGTTTTGCAATTGGACAATGAGAATTTGGGCAGCATCACAGCTGGATGACTCCCAGGGTGCTGCATATTCCACTTTAAAACCTGCCTGTGTCCATAAAGAGCATGAACCATGGAAGTGNAGGTGAACAGTGCTTACACACAGCGTGGAGNTGGGCTCGCACTACACAGTTACCACTAATGGATATAACTTTACTCATAAAGTCAACAGCTGATGCTTACAGATGCTAACATCTCTGTCCAACCACGGNTGCCTGAACCCCATTGCTTAATGAGCACGTGATTTGGAACACCCAACCTTCAATCCTAAATTTCCTTTCTGTGGTTTTATTCAATCTAAACTTCATTGGTTAAAAGCACGAATCTGACTGGCCTCCCACTTTGTTCTGAGTAGTAGTGCCAGGAGGCATGCCCCCCACTCCACTCTGTGGGAGCTGACTCAGCCTAAACATGGAGGAAGCTGNCTTTAGAATTTAGAATAGAAGAAAGGAGCTATGGAATTTGCCTCCACAACTAAGGAGAGCTGCTGAGGCCAAGCATGTGTCAGGGATGTCCCTGAATGGAAGTCCAGAGAGGCCATGTGTGAAGCTGTGAAGGAGAAGCCTGGATTGCCTTAGAGATCTCAAGATGTTAGAGATGCCAGAGCCGTGGGATACCTGCTGAGGAGAGCCATTAACTGAGAGTGGAACCAGCCCAAGAGAAAGAAGTGTGTTGCAGTCAATAAAGCTGAAAGAGTTGGAAATCTGAAGAGTGTTTTGACATCAGACATGGAGATGCAGAGTTTGGAGTTTGCCCAGCTGGTTTTCAGTCTTNCTTTGGTCCAGTATTTCCTCGCTATGCTCCCTTCGCTACATTTTGGAATGATAATGTGTATCTTGTGTCATTATATGTTGAAAGTGTGTGATCTTATTTTTGATTTTGATTTTATACCAAATTACAGTTAACAAATTGCATGGATCTCAGAAGGGACTTTGAACTTTGGACTTCAAACCGTTGAGACTGTGATACACTATGGAGACTTTGAAATTGGACTGGATGCATTTTTGCNTTATGATATGGCNATAAGCCTTTGGAGGGCAGAAAGTAGAATGTGGTGGTTTGGAAGAAAATGGCCCCCAAAGGGAGTGGCACTTTTAGAAGGCATGGCTTTGTTGAAGTGAGTATGGTCTTGTTGGTGGAAGTGTGTCACTGTGGAGGCAGGTTTTAAGGTTTCATACACCCTCAAGTCATGTCCAGTGAGACAGTTCACTTCCTGTTGCCTGCGCNACCTCCCCAGCACCACATCTGCCTGCTTGCCACCGTGTCCCACCGTGATGATAGTGGACTCTGAAACTGTAAGTCAGTGCCAGTTAAATGTTTTTATTTATAAAAGTTGCCATCATCATGGTTTCTCTTCACAGCAATAGAAACCCCAAATAAGACACACACTGTGTTTTTCTTTTTTTTCTTTTTCTTCTTTTTTTTTGTCTTTTTTGTTTTGGTTTGGTTTTTGTTTTTCAAGACAGAGTTTCTCTGTATAGCTTTGGCTGTCCTGGAACTTGTTCTGTAGACCAGGCTGGCCGCAAAAGATCAACCTGCCTATGCCTCCTGAGTGCTGGGATTAAAGGTGTGTGCCACCACCACCCAGCTCACCATGTTTTTCTTTAAAGTTCATATTGATGCTGTGTTTGGAAGATAATGGGCATCTGGAAAAACAATGGCCCTGCTTAGTATGTGTCAAGACAGTGGTCACCTGTCCTGACAATAGCCTTCTCCATTTAGTGCTTTGCTATCTTGAAAGGTCTATTTCCTGGGGGACAGGATCTCTATGACATTTGTGGAGGTGGATTGCATGAATATTCCATCTCTTAAGAGACCCCTCTAGTTTGGGAACCCAGTGCCACCCCCACCCCAGGTATCTGATATAATACAGTATGCTTNAAAATATAAGTCATTCCACAAAATATTAAATAACATAAGCTAGGATGTTTCTACCACTATTCTGTTCACCCAGAAATGACATGGCCCCTTGTTCTAGAGCAGTGGTTCTCAACCTTCCTAGTGCTTCAACCGTTTAATACAGATCCTCGAATTATGGTGATCTCCAACCATAAAATTATTTTCATTGCTACTTCATAACTATAGTTTTGCTACTCTTATGACTCATAATGTAAATGTCTATGTTTTCTGATGGTCTTAGGTGACCCCTGTGAAAGGGTTGCTCAGTCCCTCCAAATGCATCACNACCCACAGATTGAGAAACACTGCTATTGAGGAATCATTTTTCTTTAGAAGTAATTTTTTNCTGTGGGTCTGTGAAAGAACAGAAACATCATTCCCAGCCCCCTTTCTAGAACTGGGCTTCGTCTGGCTGCGATCCGTGCAGCTGTTCTCAAAAACAGAATGTGGGGATAGAGCGTATGAGGCAGTGGCTGAAATGTTCNTCATACAACTGTGTGACTGGAGTTTGGATCCCTAGAAACCCATGTAAATGAGTTTGGATTGGAGGGCAGAAACAAGGGATTCCTTAATGCCAGCTGGCTAGCAAGACTACCTATGTCAACAAGCTCTGGGTTTGATTGGAAAACCCAATCTCAGTTAATGGAGTGGAAGGAAATCAAGGAGGATTCCTGACATCAACCTGAGGATTCCACAAGCATGCCCACACAGGTGCAAAAACATGCATACATGTTACATGAAAAATAGAAGGGGAGGAGGGAGATGAGGAGGAGGAGGGAGAGATAGCAACAGAAACCAGCTCCAGCAAAGAACAAGAATCAGCTCCCTCTATNATGGTGGGCAGCCCTCCATCTGGACAGTCTGTTTCTCCATCCCTCCAGCTCATTTCTTCTCCANACCGATGCAGTTATCAAGCTGGGTGTTGGTGATAGAAGAAGGCTGAAATCATCCAAGAGGTCCTCAGCACTCACAGGGGGCCTGCTGCCCAATGCCATCTATGGCCTTCTGGGAATCCTGCTGATGGTCATCTGTGAAGACGCAAAAGTGGAAGCAGTAGGTCCTGGAAGANCAGAGAAGTGGCTCTTCTACCTGAAGTGGCCTATCTGTGGCAAAGAAACGTGGAANCGATGTGAGGCAGTAGCATGAAGCATTCCAGATGGAGAGAAAGTGGCTGTCCTGCCCTCNTTTTTTGATGCTGAGACAAAAGGTGACTTTGGTGAGCAAGGGTTTATTTTGGCTTACAATTCCAAGTTTCAACCCACAGTTTTGGCAACATTAGGCAAGAACTCAAGCAGCTAGTCATGACTCACCCATAGTCAATAGCAAAGCAAGAATATGCATGGCCTTGCTTGCTCGCTCTCAGCCAGCTTTCTTCAGTCTTAATGTAGGTCAGGATCCCCTGCTGTCTACAATGGGCTGGATCTTCCTACATAAATTAATAATCAAGGCAGTGTCTTAGTTAGAGTTTCTGTTGCTGTNAAGAGACACCATGACCACAGCAACTCTCACAAAGAAAACATTTAATTGGGGTGGGTCACTTACAGTTTCAGAAGTTCAGTC
>LZPO01034955.1:265632-275970 GCA_001675575.1 Neotoma lepida
AAGGGAGGCACGCTAGACTGGTCACTTGCCACATGCTCAGGCTTCTGTGTCACCTCAGCTCCATCCTCTGGTGATCTTGTGGGTATGCACCAAATCATGCCAGGCTACCCCTTAGTTCGCTTTTAAACGCATCATGTTCCTTTTCCCCACTGAGATCCTGTAAGATTCCCGTTTCTCTATTTTCTCCCAGTGTGCATTTTCTGAACCATCAGCACTGTCTAGACTCTGTCCCCAGGAGCTTTCCTAAGTCACTCCTAGAAGGAGGCACTAGCATTGAAGTCCCATTGCCTGGATGGTCCTGGGGCCATGGTCATCGGTAGACTTAAGGCCCTAGGACCCTAAATTCACATCAGCAGAGATGGGCAACACCATGCTCAGCCCAACAGCAACAGCAAGGGGCTGCTGGATAAGAAGGCAGTTTGTTTGCCAAGCTTTTATGACTTGGATGCTTCTGCCCACCACTGTGCATATCATTATTATTTTAGTTTTTCACAAATAAGGCACTTNCATTTAAATAAATTAAATGTCATAAAAATGATTATGAAAAACTACTGTCCTCATCCCCTTCAGTCTCTTCTCAACACTCCCATCATCTTACAAACACAACAAAAAATTGCAAAAATTATTATTTGATGTTTCATACCCTCTCTTCTTCATATGAATGGTACTTTGATACCCGAGCCATTGTTTTTTTCACTCAACCATACATCCTGGAGTTTTTTCCAAATGAACAGAATATTGGTTTTGTTTTGTTTTGTGCTTGTTGCCTGTTTATAAATTTCTGCTTACTCTCTCCTGGTTTCCTTTGTGTGACTTGTTTTTTTGACAATTCTATTCTGAATTATCCAGGGTTTTTTTAGTGTACTTCTTTGACTTTTGTAACAGTTGCCCAAGTTCAATACTATAGATGGATCTATCTATGGCCCTTCAGCATCCACTAGTGTTAATCTGCCGGGGCAGGTAGAATGTGGAAGCTTTAATTCCCTTTGTGTCCTTTCCTTCNCCTGCATATGACTCTCCTCAGCATCTCACACATTGCTATGTTGCTACGTTTTTCCTCAACTGTTCTCAGCTCCAATCAAAGAGAATGCTTTTCCGCAGTGACCTCAGAGACTCATAATTGATCAAAGTACAGAGATGTGGAATGCAAAGTGAGAAATGAGACATCTGTATCATCCTGTACTGAGCTCAGAGAGCATTGTGGGAAATGAGGCAAGAAGACTGTAAGAGNCAGAGGAAGGGATGGGTCNGGGGAGCATGTGGAATGCTGACTTCTAGGNCTNGCATGNTTGTGCACTTTGGAACCCAAAGCAGCTGTGATTGATCTGCTACACAAGATCTGCTTGAGTTGAGTCTGTCAACACCCTGGAAGGAGGAGGGGCTCATATTTATACACAGTCAATGGCTTATTAGGCAGAGACATAGTCCTCAGTGTGTAGCTATGAGTAATCATCAGATAACAAANTCTCACCCACACTCCTGTAAATAACCCTAATCAAATTCACTGGGCAAATAAATAAATAAACAAATGTAGTCAAAGTTTTCTCAGGTCCCGCCTNTACCCCCAGNNCCTCAGCCACTTATAAAATAATCACTCACAGGCTTATGTTAATTACCTATTGTATGGCCTATGGCAGGCTTTTTGCTAGCTAGCTCTTATAACTTAACCCATTTCTATTAATGTATAAGTTGTCATGTGACTATGGCATTACCGGTCTGCAGGCATCTTGCTGTTCCTTTNGTGGCAGCTGGTGTCTCTCCAGACTCTGCTTTTCTCTTTCCTGTCTCTCTCCTTGAATTTCCTGCCTGCCTCTAAGCTGCCTTGCCATAGGCCAAAGCAGCTTATTTATTAACCAATGGGAACAACATATATTCACAGCATACAGAAAGACATCCCCCATCAAACAAACAAACAAATAAATAAATAAATGTAGAAACCAGTATAAATAAATGCATAAATAAATAAATAAATAAATATAGAAACCAGGATGGCTGAGAAGAGGAAGAACCAGAAAAGGTAAAGGGGGAGGGGGAGGAATGAGTATTATCAAAATAATTTATACACAAGTATGAAAATTTCATAATAAAACACATACTATGTACAGCTGACATAATAGTAATAAAACCATCTTTAAAGGAAAAAAATTCAAGAAAAGATATCGTATTAACCACCAATTTTGTTAAACGCTATTTTCTCATTGCATTTAGTTGTGGGGTTTTGTTTGTTGATTTATTGCATAACATGTTCTTCCTTCCTGGTGTTCCTGGATCCTGGTTCCACCTTTTATTGTTTCTTCTCTAGACAACCTCAATGAGCCTTTTTTGGGAGGAAGGGGGGTGGCATGTCCTGGTTTTTCTTCATTGAGAACGCCTTGGTTTTCCCTTCATTGCTGGAGGACATTCTCACTGGCCAAACTTCAGAAAAACTAGATTTCCATGAAGTGAATCAAGTAGCCAACTAGGCCTAAAATCCAGTGCATTCTGACAACAATTAGTTGTAGAGTCTCTCCAAGTTCCCAGAAGAAGCAAACCAAACATTGCCCAGTGTCTTAGGGATTTATTACTGCAATGAGACACCATGACCATGGCAACTCTTATAAGGGAAAGCATTTAATTGGGGCTGGCTTACAGTTCATAGATTTGGTCTGTTGTCAGCANGATGGGAAGCATGGCAGCATGCAGACAGACATGGTACTGGAGAGGTAGCTGAGAGTTCTACATCCAGATTTGCAGGTAGCAGGAAGAGCAAGTGACACTGGGCNTGGCTTGAGTATCTGAAACCTCAAAGTCCACCCCAGTGACACACTTCCTCCAACAAGGCCATACCTACTCCATAAGGCCACACTTCCCATGAGTGCCCTGTGAGCCTATAGGGGCTATTCTCATTCAAACCACCATACCCAGGCACATGTTATTTTACCAAGTTAAACAGCTTCCAGAAAGTCTTGTTCAGTGCCTGGATCTGACATGAACTGCCACCCATAATGCAAATCAGTCAGACTGCCCTCGTTTCCATAAAACCAATTAATCATGGTCACTCATGCTTATAGAAGCTGACCAAACTGACCTGCACGGAGACTTTTTTAAGTTTTTTATTGGACTATATTATATATATGCTAATATAATATAGCATATATTATTATATACATTTACTTTTTATATAACATTTTCATGCATGTGCTTTGATCTTATTGTTGGAAACAAATATTCTTGGTTTTACANAAACACACGAACAAAGTGAAAGTAACTGGACAAGACAATTTCTTTTTTAGGAAATGGTGAGTATTGACTCAAATTGGGAAAGCAAGCACACTGGGAAGGAAGTTTGCTTTGATTTCATTCTAATGCAGGCTATTACTGGTCTTTTCCTTGTTGGCTAGAGTCTGACATCACCATCTTTGGAGATTAGCTTATTTTAAAACAATCTGGGCAAGGGAAATAAAGGAAAGTGGGAAGGAGTTNGCCACTCACATACCATCAAGTTCCTGGAAGGCACTGNGGCCTTTTGTAAATAAATGTTTTACAGGTGAGGGACATTAGATTTTAATTCCTTTGCATGAAAGTTTTAGGAAATGGGGGAGATTTATGGAGTGTTGGCCCTACACAGGCTGGCTACTTTTGACAGAAAAAAAATGCTCACAACTCCCTCCTCTTCATACATTTTCATTTATTTTTCCTTCAAACTCAGCCAACATATGGTGGCTTTCTGAAGTCTCTAGTAATGCTNAAGTATCATTATGATAAGTGGCCAGAGATNATTTGGTCTCAATGATTCTCTAGACCCTTGTAACAGGAATTAGTCATTCTATCTCCCTCTTTAGCATGCCTTAAGGTGAATCTGCCTTTCTAGGTGTGGTCCTGGGGTGTCCCTTGGCTAGGAGATTGACCTTGCCTGACTGGAATGCTAGGGCTCCACCCACACCAGAGAATCTATTTCCTTGACCTTTGGGAGCTTTCTCTTGACNGTCCTTCACTGCTTCTTTGACATGTACCCTCTAAAGATGTCACCCTAGAATCCTTTGGGAACCAGACTGAAGATCAGAACCCCCCCAAAACACTTGATATCTTTGGTCTCTGGCAAGGATGAGGCTGTCAAAGACCAAAGGACATTTCTGGATTTTAGCCAAGAATAAAACTGATTACTTTGCAGGGCAGTGGTAGCTCAGAGCTGAATTGGGTTGTTGAGTGTGGCAGTCACACTATCCCTCCTGTCTTAGTAAAGATTTCTATTACTGTGATGAAACACCATGACAAAAAGTCATTTGAAGGGGGAAGGGTTTATTTCAGCTTCTAANTCTTAGATCACACTCCGTCACTGAGGGAAATCAAGTCACAAACTCCAAATGGGACCTGAAGGTAGGAAGTGAAGCAGAGGCTATGGAGGAAACTGCTTACTGGCTTGCTCCTCATGGCTTGCTCAGCCTGCTTTCTTGTATCACTTATGGCCATCTGCCCAGGGGTGGCATCACCCACAGTGAGCCAGGCCTTCGCACTTCAATCATTAATGAAGAAAATGCCCTACAGACTTGTCTATAGCTCATTCTTATGGAGGCATTTTCTCAGTTGAGAGTCCCCTCTCCCCTTGTCCCCCTCCCACTCTTAATGGTCCTTTTTGTCTTCCCAAATATCCCTGTCTTAGTTTGTTTCCTACTGATATGATGAAACATTGACCTAAAGTAACTTGGGGAGGAATAGGTGTATTTGGCTTGCACTCCCTGCCCCTCAAAGAAACTCAGGACAAAGAGCTAACTGAGGAGTCTATTAACGTATCAAAGAGCTGCTGACTAAGTCTCCCAGTACCAGACAGTGCCCATAGTTCCTCCCAGCACATCTCACCGAGTCCCTTACCCTAAATCTCCCCCTCCCAGGGGTAGACTTCCACTTCCCTTCCCCCAGCTTTTCTTCCCTGTATAACCTCAGCCCTTTGGTCCCCAAGCTCTCTTGGGTCCCATGTGCTCTCTTGGTTTCCTCTCTCTTCTCTTCCTCTCCCACTCTCCTCAGTCCTCTTCTCTCTTCTCATGGCCCAGTTCAATCGACTNGCCTGTTTCAGTCTTCACCAGTGGTTTGTAACCTGTGGAGGGGTCNCATAGCAGCTATCCTGTATATCAGACATTTACGGTACAATTCCTAACAGTAGTCTTGGTTTCTGCTGACACAGCTACCATANGAAGAGATGGGAGGNTCTCTTCTGGCCACAGGGCACCTGTCTCTGCCGACACTGCAGGTGGGATGGCATCACTGTTCAGAGGGTGGCATCTTGGCCTCTCACCTGACGTCCCTTCACCACCAGACCCAAACTGGAGTACACCTCTTTACAGAACAAGTAAACATCCAGATCTCCATAGGATTTTTGTTGTAAGAGAGGTAAGCTGCAACCACAGGTTTTCCTGTGATGTCTAGTTCAGTAGAAAGGTTGATTTATGAAAATTTCTGTCTTCCTAGGCTGTACCATTCCTCTGATCCTGTGGCTGTGCAGAGAAACTTTTATTACAACGCTTTCTCCTCCTGTGTTAAGTGGCACTTGTAGGTACAGGATTCTCCATTATCTGGTATCAGACGTGTACGGCAAGAAGGAAACCTAGGGCACTCATTCTGTGTCCACCATCAGGCACCATGTGTCCCAACCAACACATCACCTCTCTCCACNGTTCAGTCTCTATGGGCTTCTTTTGTATTTGAAATGTGGAGGTTGAAATGTGACATAGTAGGGTCAAGAGAGAGAATGCTGACTCTTCCTTTCAGAAGGGGAGACCCTGGTAGGAATGTTTGTACACGTCTATGGAGACTTTGGTTCTGTTTCTCCACTCACTATTTCTTGCTTTGTTTGTCGTTGTTTTTATAGTGAGTGTGTATTGCTCTTATAATTAAATGAAGCATATGCCTGCTATTGTTCCTTCCATCCCTGCCCCCCAAATACCTTTGTGTATCAAGATGTTTACTGTTTTCCTACTGGACTGAGTCCAATGCATGATCTCCCCCTGAGAAATGAGAGTAAGCCATGCTTGCTGCGGGTTTGGCTGTTTTGAATTAAATACGGCCCAATATGTTCTTTTCTATTTTCAATTACGGAATTATAATTGAAATTTTTAATTAAAAACCAGCCTTGCCTAGCAAGTGCCACCCATGGCTGGGAGTGGAGAGTTTCCACAGCTGTGGAGAGCCTATTTTCCTTCTCAGAGAGCTCTGTCAACATCTGTCATGTTGGCTTCCCCTGCATGACCTTGAAGAGCATATAGACCTTCTCACTGGCTTCAGGCCACNCTGAGCTGTGAACGCTGCATGGATATAAGCTGAGCAGATGGTCGTAACCCATACNTCACCAGCAATGAAAGTCATGGGATGTGTGGGTGTGTGAGTAAAACCTGGCAGGTGAGAAGCTCTTCACAGTCCACGTGCAGTCTTTGCCCCAGGACCTTTCCAAACGGCCCTCATGCCTCCCTGAGTAAATAACTTTGTACAAATAGAATTAAGTGGTCAATTGTCCACCATGAAATGAAATAAGAAAGAACTGCAGAAACTCTTCTAGGAATTAGGGCCGATGCACACAGCTTAGAAGACAGACCAAAAGGAGATTGGATCCTTACCTCCAAAGGATTTTATAGGGGACCAGCGTGTTTCCTCAACCCTCTCTCCTTGGTGGTTCTTCTGACTTAGCACGTCTTAAGCCAGGGGTCCGTTGTGCAAGTATAATCTGGGATCTCCTATCAATTCAAAAGTTCCTTAAGGACACTTTTCATATTTTATTCATAAAATAATAAGCTTCTTAATATGGTGGGAATAATATATGTAAAATGCCCTGTGATGTGCCTTGAATACAAAAAACACAGCACAAGTTTGTATTTTATGTGTTTGTTTTAATTTGTATACAGAATAAAGTATTTGGTTAGATCATTTACCTATACGCATATTGCATACTTTGCTCATATTCACACCCTCTCTTATTCATACACATCCCCTTGCTGATCCTCTTCTCCCCAAATAATAGTCTCTTCCTTATAATTTCAAGTCATATACATATATGTATATATATATGCTATGTATCTGTGTGTAGTATGTATATACACATGTGTTTATTTATATGTGTGTACATATATAAAGTCTAGATTCCACATAATGTGAGAAGCATGTGATATTTGTCTTTCTGAATCTGGCTTGCCCTTTTACATTATGCTCTCAAGTTCCATCCATTTTCCTGACAATGATATAATTTTGTTCTTTATGGCTAAGGAAAAATCCACTGAGATATGTACCATGTAGTCTTTATCCATTCATCTGTTGATAGACATCTAGGCTGGATACACATCCTAGCTAATGTGAATAGTGTCAAAATAACACAGAGCTGTCTCTAGCCCAGGAAATTGCATACACATTATTCTGGGTTAGCTTCACGGCAACCTTAAAAAATCATGTATTTCCTTTTACTTCACATTTTCCAAATAATGGAATTATTATTCAAAAGTGCTGAACCATTTGCTACTGTGACAGAGCTGTCAATGCCAGACTTGGCAGATTCTAGGGTGAAACAGCTCCCCACAGCCATGCACACACTCTCTGGTCTTAGCAACACTGTGTCCACCACACACATAGTTAGAGGTTTGTTGGGCAACACTCAGGTGCTATTTCAGGAGTGTGAATGCATGGGGCAGTGCACTGTGTCTCCTTGGGTGAGTTCATTAACCTTTCCCTTGCTACTCCAGTCAAAGTGACACAAGTGTCACGTTAAGCAGAATAAAATAAACACTAATGAAGTGTTTCAGAAACAGTCACTATTTGCAAATGTACTCCTATTAAGCTTAAAAAAATATACTTAAACATACTTAAAATCTAAAGAATAAGTCATTTCTCCTGTTCTATGTGGGCAGATGTAGTTTGATATAATGATACTCAAGAGGCAGTTGGGCAGATCTGGTATGCCTGAGAACTCTTAACCCTTGGGAGGGACAGCTGGAAGGCGGGGATTCACTGGGCCACTCTCCATCTGCCAGTAGTCAGGGCCTCAGTGATGTCTGAGACACATTTTCCCAATAGCAGGGGATCCAGGCAGAGATGTTGTGATAAATGTTGCTCATTTCAAACTATCATCATGACAAGAGCAGTCTAAACTTCTTAAAAAGTTAACAGCTGCTCAAATGTGCTGTTGTGAGTAGAAGGGGCACATCACAGCTCCAAGAGCTCTGGATGGAAGTTCCAAATCCTCCCAAAGGCTACACCAGCAACTGGCCTTATGTCAGCTCAACTGGTTACAATAGTCAAGGGCCAGCTCACACATAAAGGGAGGGACAGTAGACCCACAAGTCACAGAAAGAGGGATTTCATATGATCCATGACTTTTTATAACCCTTCATGTGTGTGCTGTTAAATCCAACCTTTTGAGATGATGAGATCTCTGAAACAGTGATCTAATCCATTAGCATGTCAATATTCTTTGGTATTCTTTTTTTTAATTCTTCTCTCTTATATTACATCCTGACCACAGCAGTTTCCCCCCTTTCCTCTCCTCCCAGTCCCTCTTCCCCACCTCCCTTCTCCCCAAGATCCACTCCTCCTCCATTTCTCTTCAGAAAAGAGCAGGCCTCCCCAGGTTATCAACCAAACATTGCATATCAAGTTTCCATAAGACTAGGCACACAGCAGTAGTATTTCACTATCTTTTTTGAAGTTGAAAGTTTAATTGTATACTCTTTGATTGGCTAGGTCCTTCTCTAATCCATCGTAGAAAGCTAGTAAACTTGCTATAAACTATACTAAACCTTGTACTATACCTTCCCTCCCCTTGGGAGATGTTGGTGGTTTAACCTACCGAGCATTCTCTTAGTCTGTCATCTCAGCTGAGCTTGCATCTCCATAATAGATTCTAAAATGTGACATGCACTCATCTGGTGACCTGCCTTGCAGGCAGAAACTCAGCAAATGGCTCACGTCTGACCAATTAGATGAAAAGGTAAATCTGCTTGTTACCAGAGA
Source organism: Neotoma lepida (assembly GCA_001675575.1). Lineage (NCBI taxonomy): Eukaryota > Metazoa > Chordata > Mammalia > Rodentia > Cricetidae > Neotoma > Neotoma lepida. Next base: position 274,597 of record LZPO01034955.1, read on the forward strand.
AACTGAGCTTCCTTCTTGGGAGTTGTGTGTGTGTGTGTGTGTGAGAGAGAGAGAGAGAGAGAGAGAGAGAGAGAGAGAGAGAGAGAGTTTGCCTGTATGAATATACCACTTACGTGCCTTGTGCCCAGAGAGGCCAGAAGAGGGCAATCAGATCCACTGGAACAGGAGTTACAGAAGGTTGTAAGCCACTGTGTGGTGCTGCAAACTGAACTCAGTCCTCTACAAAAACAGTGCCTCTCTGAAGCTTCCAGAAGAGATGAAAAGGAGGAAGGGAGAAATCCATTGCCATTTGAGTTAGACAGGCATATCCAGCAATGGAAGTCAGCAAGCAGCTGCACGGTGGATATAGAAGCCAGGAAGACTGTTAGAGCATGTCTGAGAAAGCTCACCGTGTCGGGACAAGCATGCCCAGTTAAATTCTGGGTGAGGCAGATGGTTCAAGAGAACACTGAGGTGGATTAACTGGGGTCTAAGTAGTTTATTAAAAGAGTCATTAATTCCATGGATGAATGGACAGAGCGGCAGGGGCTCCAACAAGAGTGCGGGCTCTCCTCCAGCAGCAGACAGCGTGGCTGAAGCAGAGTTAGGGGAACATTGGGTAGACAGGGAAAGAAAATTGGGCCAGCTCCCTAAGATGGTGGCTTCTTGTTCCCAGAAGACCCTGCAAGGAGAAACAGTAGGGAAGCAGGTGGGTGGGTATCTAGACAAGACCACCACGGGAGAGGGAAGATTTAGGAGCCCTATAAACCAAGGTGGCCTGTCTAATGGGCTTTTATCTTCAGGCTTCTCCCAACATCATCTGGGAGCCCCGAGAAAGTAGACTGGCTGGTGCCACCATATCTCACCTGGGAAAGCTTCATCCTGCTCCCTACCGCCTTTGCCTTCCTTGCCTCCTGCCTGGGAGTAGAAAGCCTGTATGCAGGCTCTTGCTTTGGTCCTACCCCCTCAGTAGAAAGCATAAAAGAGGCTCCCTTTTCAGTCCCATGGGCTCTGATTCTTATCAGACACCCCACCAAGAGACATGTCTCTGGTGTTAGAATCTGAACACTTCTTATAGCCCTTGCTATGCTGTTGTCTGTCTTCCTGTCTATAAAGTTAATAAACTCCTTAATCTCCAGTAGTCTATCTCAGTGTTGTCATGAACCACCTGCCCCATCCCATGCCTAATATACTAGTAGTCAGGACTCAGATGAGGACCACTGAACTTGATGATGCTTGAGGACCCAACCACCTTTCCCACCTCCCCTCCTCCCAAACCTATACCCCCTCCCTCCTCCTTGCTCCTCTTGACACTGCTACCCTTCTACCCACCCAGCCCTTTCTGAATCCAGTGCAGGCCTCTGTTCTTTTCCGGCAAGTGTTCCAAGTCTTTGG
>LZPO01034956.1:13310-26616 GCA_001675575.1 Neotoma lepida
ACACACACACACACACACACACACACACACAAACTGACTATTGAATGTATACTTACAGTGTTATGTGAATGGATTTTTTTTTTTTCATATTTCAGGTTCCACTGAATGGCTGCAGTTCTAAAGTGTCCATCTTAAGACTCTGCTAGGCTGGGCCTACATGTTAACTCAGTGGCAGAGTACTTGTCTAGCATGTACTACAGCTCTGGGTTACTTCTCAAGCATTACCCAACACCCAAACCAAACCAAACAATAAGGTTTACCTTACTTACTAGCCAGATACAGTGACACAAGCCTGTAATCCATAACATTCAGGAGGTCTCAGAGACAGGAGGATGTCCACAAGTCTGAAGTCAGCCTGTACATTGTGGGTTAGAGGCCAGCCAAGGCTACATAGTGAGACCCTGTCTCAAAAAACCAAACCAAAACCAAACAAAAATAAAATGACAACAAAAAGAATAAGGGCTCACATGGATCTTCTGTTAGTTCATAACTGCAGCACTGCGGTTACCGTGTGAGAAAAGGTCACGAGGCACAACAAAACCCAGTATCAGAGCTTTATTAAAAAGTGGAGGGGGGGGGCAGGAGAGAGGGAGAGAGAAAGAGAGAGACAGAGACAGAAAGAGAGACAGAGAGAGAGACAGCACAGTCGCACACGGAGAGAGGAAGAGAGAAAGAAAGAGGGGGAAGAGGCAGGATTCCCTCTGCACATGCGCGAACTGTGCATGTGAGGTCACTTAGCTGGGGGAGTGGCCAGGAACTCCAACAACTTCAACATGGGGAGAAGGTTGTTCAAAGCCAGGCTCACTTTGTAGACTAGTCACTGTGACTTGAGAGGACATCAAAGGGTCTGGGCCATGTTTTGTGCTCCTTGCTGTAGCCCAGGCTAAGCACATAGTTCAGTCCGATTCAGACTGAGGCATCACAGTTTTAGAAAACAGAGCTTAAACCCTGTTGGAGTTCAGAATCTGAAGTTCAAATTATGGTGATTTGTTGGGTTGAGTGTTTTGGGTTTGGGGGCATTTTTGTTTGTTGTTTTACAAATACCCACTCGCAATCCTTCTACCTCCCACCNTGCTTGCATTCTAGACCATTTTTCTGTCAAGAAACCAGTGTGGTAGTGTTTTTGTTTGTTTGTGGTGCTGTGACAGGGCAAGAAAATGCAGGGGTTCCTGCATCTCATATTCTTGCTGAAGCCACTTAAGTTTGACTATAATTTGATTTCATTGGTGGAAAGTTCTATAAGAAATTACTCAAAGCTATTCTAGGTCAAGATGCTCCAGCTAACTTGTCTTGGCTTCTGCTAGGCTGTCTGCTTGTGCAAACTACCCCTTCCAGCTAATTGCTTATTTTCTGTTAAACTGCTTGCTTGTACAAAACATCCCCCTGCAGCTGCCAGCAAGATAACAGAGTGTGGGGGTTGCCTTTAAAAGCACATTGCTCTAACAGCTTGGCTATACTTGAGTTATGAATACCTGAGTATAGTCCCAGCCAGCTAGAATAAAGACTTTCAATGGGCTATAAACTGTGTCTGAGTGGTTTTCTCTAGTGGGTCCCCATAAAAGCACAGAGGATGAAACCTAGGTCCTGGTACATGCTAGATCCCTAGTCTGTGCTGAGTACTTTGAGATAAAGGCTGGTGGGAAACCTCAGAAGTAGATTCAGAATTGTACTGGCTAGTTTTATATCAACTCAATACAAACTAGAGTCATTTGGGAAGAGGGAACCTCAGTTGAGAAAATGTCATCACCAGACGGCCTGTGGGTGAGCATGTGATGCATTTTCTTTTCTTGCTTTTTTTTTTAAAGATAGTTTTGTAATTTCACTATTAGGATAAGAATTTGTAACTTGTATTTATGTTCAAACTATCTGTATATTATCTCTCCTGCAGTTGTATATCAAACNTTTTAATAAAAAAAATAAAGATAGTTTTGTAATTATATTTATGAACAGAAAACTTAGCAGTGTATATTCAACACAATTTAGTGTCAAGTTCTTTGCCCTTTGCCTTTTCCAGGTTGGCAATTCGAGTCAGATTTAGGACCCAGGATGTTGCCTCCCCAGTGGCAGCAGATCTCATCATATTTGTCTTTGTAATTTGTCCTAATAGCTTCCACCAGGTTATCCAGAACACTCTTGTCTTTCAAGTTAATCTGTGTGAAGGCAACAGTGGTGCATGTCCTCCTGTGGACCAGCCCCCCCAGCCTGGCCTTTCCCTTGATGATGCAGTAGGGGACCCCATCTTTTGACACAGGGCAGGCAGGAAGACTACCAACTCAATGGGGTCTACATCGTGGGCAATCACCACCAGATAAGCCTTCTTGTTCTCCACCAAGGTAGTGACTATATTGACCTCTGCTCGAAGGACAGGTTGTCTTTAAGTTGGGATGTCCCCTTTGCCAGCAGCTTTCTTCTCAGCATGGGCCAAAAACCTTTGCTTCTTCTCCTGCTTTGTCTCTGGCCTNTACCTGTGGGCAAGCTTAAGCAGCTGGGTAGCTGTTTGCTGGTCCAGGGCCAGGGTAACTGGTTAATGACAGGAGGTACTTTGAGCCCCTTATAGAGGGTGGCCCTTTACTGCTGCAGCATAATGTAATGGGGCCATTTGACAAAGTGTGTGAGATCTGGATGTCCTACCCAATGCCAAAGATCTTAGGCCTTTTCTCAAGCAAAGGATTCACCATCTTTCTGGCTTCCTGTTTCTTCACAACAGCTGGAGCCAAGGCCACCTTCTTCCCCTTGGCCTTCTTTCCTTTGGGCATCTTGCTCAGCTGGAGGAGAGAGAGAATGTGGTACATTTTCTTGAATGATGTTTAATGTGGGAGGGCCCAGCTCACTTGGGGCAGTGGCACCCCTGAGCAGGTGGTCCTGGATGGTATAAGAAGGCAAGGTAAGCAAGCCATGAACAGCACTCCCCCATGATTGCTTCAGTTCCTGCCTCTAGGTTCCTGCCTTGGCTTCCCTCAGGGATGGATTTATAACTGATAAGGTGAATTAAACCCTTTCCTCCCAAGTTGTTTTTGATGGTGGTGTTTAACGACAGCACTAGACACCCTAATCAAGACAAGAATCAAGATCCTCCATAAGAGCATCAAGTACTTTTATCCACTAAGCCATTTCTCCAGCCCCAAAATAAAAATTTCAAAACTCGAGTTTTAGCAAAGAACTATGCTTAGTCGGTTTAGTAGGAACCTAACTCTCTGTATCTGACTAGGTTCCCTATCTGTAGTAGTTTGAATAAGAATAGTCTCCATAGGCTTATATATTTTAAGTCATCAGGGAACGGCACTAATTGAGAGGAATTAGGAGGTGTGGCCTTGTTGGAATAGGTGTGGCCTTGAGGGAAGCATGGGCTCTGGGGTTTCAAATGTTCAAGCTAGGCCCAGTGTCTCTCTCTCTCTCTGCTGCCTGTGGAGCTGGATGTAGAAGTCTCAAGCTCCTTCTTCAGCACCATGTCTGCCTGCATGCCACCATGCTTCCTGCCAAGATGATAATGGACTAACCTCTGAAACAGTAAGCCAGCCACAATTAAATGTTTTCCTTTATAAGAGTTGCCATGGTCATGGTGTCTCTTCACAGGGTTAGAATTTTGATTAAGACACCATCCTCCTTTAAGTTGCAGGTGATACATGGTTGTCTTGGCCTGTTGAGTTGGTTTAGCCAGAATTTCCTTCATCCCTTGTGGTGATATTTTATCTATGTTCCCCAATAAAATTTACCTGAGGAACAGAGGAAAAAGCCAGCCACTATAAGTAAACAATAGAAGTCAGGTAATGTTAGCACACGCCTTTAATCCCATCATTTGGGAGGCAGGGATCTGTCTGGATCTCTGTGAGTTCAAGGCCACACTGGGGAACATAGCCAGGCATGGTGACATAAGCTTTTAATCCCAGCACCAACTATAAAGGTCTGGAGGTCTGTACAGACAGACAGGAAATGACAGAGCTTGGCAGAAAGAGGAAGTGATGTAGCTTGGCTGAGAAAGCCAATGAGAGAACAGAACAGAAAGGCATATAGGTGTGGGTAGACAGGAAGTAACTCTCTTTGGAAGCTGTGGAGTTGATGAGGTGAGTTTAGCTATGGCTCTTCCTATTCCTCTGATCTCTCTCAGGCTTTAACCCCAATTTCTGGTTCTGTGTTTTTTATTTTATAAGACCATTTAGAAATTTGTCTACATCCCTGACATTTCCTTTTGGCACTTTTCCATCTGTCCCTGACCCTACTTCTTAGTTCTAAATTTCCACTTGTATATGTTTTTGTATTTAAGTCCAATGGCTCCACTATAAGACCTTATTGCAGTAGTTTAAACATCTACTATCATGATCCTAATCAAAGTCTCAACTGTCCTTTAACATGTATTAGTACTTTTCCCCAATATTTTGAGAGTTACTATTATGTCTTGAAGGGATTTCTATGACTTGTTGAATAAAGCAAAAATCATAATAGTGTGTACCATGTATAACTTAATGGTGTTAAAATCCCTCTTTATTTTATTATTATATTGCTAAATGAATATGAAAGCAATCTGAGGAAATTGAAGGGTTATCCTTACATAGGTACTATAAGTGTGTGTGTGTGTGTGTGTGTGTGTGTGTGTGTATGTGCCAGTCTGTGTCTGTGTGCCTGTCTGTCTACCATGAGATAACCTCCTAGTGTTACAGAAATAATATGCATTCTCAATGAGAAATCACTTCATACACTTAGAGATTAACAAAGAAAAAGCTCTATAACAGTGCTTGTCTGGCCTAGGCTAATGCTCAAAGAGGAGTTGATCTCTAATAGAAGACTTTACTAACCTATATACTGCCCCGGCCAGCAGGGTCTTCAATGGAGACCCTAGAAGGGGGACTGGCGAATGAAAGGGACAAGAGACATGAAGAATGACAGCAAGACAGGATTCTGATCAAGCTGCAAAGTTTATTTTTTCACCAATTGATTATATAGCGGGTGAAGTGGGAGCTTGTGCTTGGGGGCATGGGTCAGGGCAATTAGGTTGCTAGGCAACCTGACTGCAAGATGTTTTCTCAGGAAGGTCAGGATAGCAGATGTCCCGAACTGACAAAAAGATAAGGAAGTACCAGGCCATTTCTGGGGGCTGAAACTTTCCTTAAGACACCTAATCAAGACACTCAGGAAACAGAGACTGAAGATTACCTGGGCTAAGATAGCTTAATTATAGCCAATACAGGTTTTGGCTCCCGGCATTATACACCACAGGTTTATGCATTTTACATATGTTGTCACCCTTAAAGCTCTTAGTTCCCAGCCCCAGGTTACATTTTGAACAATTTAAACAGAGACAGGAAACTGCCAGTCTGGCCACTTGGGTAGATGGGAGATTTATAAATCAACTATATTGCCAATGTTTTTGGTGTAGTTGTTGCCTCTGGTCATCTTTCCCATCTGGCAGAATTATGCTTTTCTCAAAAAGAGAACTGAGGGCTTTATGGCACCCCAGGACTTACATTATTTGTGATCCTGTGCTCAGCTAAAAGTGGAGTCAGCTGGCCTTTAACACCTAGTACCACACTTCTGGATATAGTAAGTGTCAAAATCATGGTGTGAAACTCCAACTTTATTTTCAGAATTATATGCATTATTCATGGTCTTTTGTATTTCTAGGCTCAGGTCTTTAATTAACCCCTTTTTGTTAAATACAAAGAATATTTTCTAGTTTACTTACATGACTTTAACAGAAGTGAACAATTTTTGCTCATGTGAACTTTCTTTGCCTTTATGGTGCCATTCTCCAAGCTCCCTGGTTGTTCTAGTGTCTTTACGCCTTCTCCTTTGCCATCCAACATAGGAATTTTTCAAGACTTGGTCCTTGGTCTCTTTTCATTTTGATACTGTGACAAGGTTAAGAATGCAGAGGTTCCTCCATCTTGTATTCTTGCTGAGGCCATTTCAGCTTTGACTAGAATTTGATCTCTTTGATGTAGAAGCCCATAGAAAATTACCCAACTTGCCAGGCAGTGGTGGCACGTTTAATCCTAGTACTTGGGAGGCAGAGGTGGGTGGATCTCTGTGAGTTCAAGGCCAGCCTGGTCAAGTTCCAGAACAGCTAAGGCTACACAGAGAGAAACCCTGTTTCAAAAAACAACAAAAGTTACCCAACTCTATTCTAGGAACTCAAGGTCAAAATGCCCTAGCTAACTTATTTTAGCTTTTATTAAAACTGCCTGCTTATACAGAACCCCCTCTGGCTAATTAGCTTCTTGTTAAATTGCTTGCTTATGGTCCCCCCACCCTCTGCCTTATCAACCTTCAAAAACCCTGTGCTCTGCACACTCAGTGCTACACTAGGTCCAATACCTGACTGTAGTCCCAACTGACTGGAATAAAGACTTTTAACTGACCATAAACTGTGTCTTGTAGAGCAAATCTTAAACGGTCTTATTAATTGAAAACACCAGGCCAGGTATTGAGGTAAATTCTGAATGATCAGAGAGACAGAACAAGCCACAGCCAACCTCCTCACCTTGCCAACTCCTCAGGTGATCTTGTTTCCTCAGACTGCAGGCTTCTGAGTCCTCTCCCGAATGAATCTCAGCTCAACTGCTGCTCCAAGCCTGAAAGCTTAAGAGGCCTCCTAGCTTCTGGTTTCCACACCTTATATACCTTTCTGCTTCCTGCCACTACTTTCTGGGATTAAAGGCATGTGTCTTTCTCAAGCAAAGACATGAGATCTCAGGTGCTGGAATTAAAGGTGTGTGCCACCATGCCTGGCTGTTTCCAGTGTGGCCTTGAACTCACAGAGATCTGGATGGATCTCTGCCTCGGGAATGCTAGGATTAAAGGCATGTGCTACCACTGCCTAACCTCTATGTTTAATCTAGTGGCTGTTCTGTTCTCTGACCCCAAATAAGTTTTATTAGGGTACACAATATTTTTGGGGACATAATATAATCACCACAGTGTCTGAGTAGCCATCTCTGGTGGGTTCCCTGTAATGATGCAGAGGAAATTAGGGACCCCTTTGGGCCTCTTAGTTTCATTAATAAAAGATCATAAGAATGGACTTGAATAGAAACACAAGAACAATTTTATCAGAGTTTAAAAGAAAAACCACAGAGCAGGCAAGCTATAAAATCTCAGTAGCTGCCTAGAGGAGAATGAAGGAGAGAAGGGAAAAGCCATGCCATTTAAGCTGGTGTGGAGGTCAAACGTGATAAATAAGCAGCCATATGACAAGAAGGGAGGGTTTAGAGAAAGAGTAAGGAAGGCCAAAATATTGGGGAGAAAACCCAAAATGTTAAGAAAAGTGTGCTTAGAAAACAGATGAAATGAATAAAGGAAAAATTACACTCTGAATAATTCAGAAAAGCTGGCAGACTTAAAATCCTATATGAGCTTCTGCACTAGAGGTGGGAATTTGGGGAAGGAAAAAATACGGTATTGTTATACCCGCGTCACAAGACCCCCAAGCAAGACCACCACAGAGCCAATACTCGATGCAAAACACACAGGGGTTTATTGATAACAAGCAAGCTCGGACTTGGTCCATGTCCAACACTCGATACAACGGGTGGAGGAGGACGGCCCTGAGCTCTCAGGGTGAGGGGTTTTTAAAGGGAAAAACTACAAGCAGGGTGGTACATGCCCTTTGCATCATATGATTGGGTGAGGGTGTTTATCCTTTGAATTTACTGGCTGAACTATAAACATGAAATTACTAGTGGCTGACAGGATGCAGGGTATCTACAGAGATGTAAATTTTTTTTTGTTTCCTATATCTTGTTTTTGCTGAGTCCAGGATATATACATTCAGATTTATTGTTTTAGGTCTATTCCCACAGAGTTCAACCTCTGGTCAGCTGGATTTATGTCTTCCTGTATCCTGCTTTTGCTGGGCCCATGATAGACTTCTTGTTCTGACCTTACTCTCCCATTTAGTTCAAACTTTCGTCAGCTCTAAAACTCTGGTCAGCAAATACTTTGTAGAAGCAGGGAGCAGGGGAGCTGTCTCTCTTTCCCCTTCAGTATCTCCTTAAATTACTAAATATTCCATCTATCTCTTTAGAATAGTTTAAGGTGAGTCTGCCTTCCTACTGGTAGGTCCTTATTCAAAGAGATTGAACCAGCACAACTGGAATTTTAGGTCTCCACCCAGGTCAGAGATTCTATTTTTGTGACCAGGAGCTTTTTCTACTCTAACAATTCTACACAAGCTATTTCATGGCCAGAGAGGTACTCAGCTTTGAAAAGAGAAATTTACTTATCAATAATAGGTTAACTGGCCAAGGATTGAGCTAGATCTTTAAGTATTAGTTTCTGCTTAATTTTTCTCACTCCAGGACCACTAGCACAGGAGTGGCACTGCCCACAGTGGGCTGGGCCCTTCCACAACAGTTATCAATTAAGAAAATCTCCCACAGGCTTGTCTACTGGCCAAACTGATGGGACCTTTTCTCAATCGAAGTTTCTTTTGCTCAGATGACTCCAGCTTGTGTCAAGTTCACCAAATAATAATAATAATAAAATAATAATAATAACAACTGTGCTGGCTAGTTTTATGTCAATTTGACACAAGCTAGAGTCATTGGAGAGGAAGGGCCCTCAATTGAGAAAATGCCTACATAAGATCTGGCTGTAGGCAAGCCTGTAGAACATTTTCTTAGTGATTAATTGGGAGGGCCTAGCCCATTGTGGGTGGTGCCAACTCCAGGTTTTATAAGAAAGCAGGCTGAATAAGCCAGAGGAAGTAAGTCAGTATGCATTACCCTTCCATGGCCTCTGCATCAGCTCCTGCCTTTAGGTTCCTGCACTGTTCGAGTTCCTGTCCTGACTTCCTTCAATGATGGACTACGATGTGGAAATGTAAGCCAAATAAGCCCTTTCCTCCCCAACATACTTTTGGTCATGGTGTTTCATCACAGAAATAGTAGCCATGACTAAGACCCTAACCAACACAGTTTCCTTCCATAGTTTTATGGTTTTTTTTTTGTGTTTGTTTTGCCTTTTCAGACAGAGTCTCACTATGTAGCCTAAAGGAGACCAGGCTGACCTCAAACTCACAGAAGTCTGCCTGCCTCTGTATTCCCAGTGCTGGGGATAAAGCAGTGTTTCTCAACTTTCCTAATGCTGTGACCTTTTAATAGTTCCTCATGTTGCAGTGACCCCTAACCAAAAAATTATTTTCATTGCTATTTCATAACTAGAATTTTGCTACTGTCGTGAATCATACTGTAAATATTTTTGGAAATAGAGGTTTGCTAAGGGTCATAACCCATATTTTGAGAAACACTGGGTTAAAGGCATATGTCACCATGCNTGGCCTTTGTTTTTGTTTTTGTTCATTGATTGATTTTATTTCTGCATAGACAGTGGTGTGCATAGAGATCAGAGGACAACTTACTCAGGAGTTGGTTCTCTATTACTATGTGCTTCTCAGGTATGGAACTCAGCTCTTTAGGCTCAGCAATAAGGAACCCTTTCCCACTAAGCCATTTCACTGACTCTAGCTTTTTTTATTTTATTTATTTATTTATTTATTTATTTATTTATTTATTTTTGTTTTTTTTTTCGAGACAGGACTTCTCTGTGTAGCTTTGGAACCTGTCCTGGAACTTACTCTGTAGACCAGGCTGGTCTCGAACTCACAGAGATCTGTCTGCCTCTGCCTCCCGAGTGCTGAGATTAAAGGCATGTACCACCACCACCTGGCTTTTTTTTTTAAACAATATTTTTTGTTTTTATCTATCTATCTATCTATCTATCTATCTATCTATCTATCTATCTATCTATCTATCTATCATCTATCAGAGGTCATGGGGAGGGATGCACCCATGGATTCATGTGAGTGGAGGTCAGAGGACAACTTGTGGGAGCTGGTTTGCTGATTCTATTATATGAGCCCTAGAGTTTGAACTCAGGTTGTCAGGCTTGGAGGGAAGTGTTTTTACTTTCTGGGCCATCTTGCAAGCCCATTGTGGTTTTTTGTTGTTGTTGTTGTTGTTTTGTTTTTTTGTTTGTTCATTTTTTCTTCCAGCAGGGTCTGATGTAGTCCAGGCTGCCTTGGAACTTACTCTGGAGCTGACAATGACCTTTAACTCCAGGTCTTCCTGCTTCTACTTCCCAAGTATCGGGATTGCAGGCATGTATCACTATATCTGACCATTTCTGCCTTTCTTACTGAGTAGAAGTGAGATACGAGCACAAGCTGAAAGAAGAGTCTAAAACACAGTCTAAGCCCTATTCCATTTATACTGACTGATAAGCTACTGCAAAACCCTGGCTTCAGCTTTCATGGTGAAGAAGGCCTCAATTTTAAAGTATCGGAAGTTTACCTTGAGGCAACAGGATATATGACCCACAGATAGTCATGAGATCAACCACAAGAACTTGAGCAATTTCAAAAAGGAGTAAACAACTTTTAATTCAAGAGGGTTATAAGCCAACCTGCAGAGGGCAGGAAATACTTTAAACCTACTAATTGACAGGCAGAGAATAATGTAGAAAAGAGTGAGCAGGATAGATTAAAAGGCCTGTGTAGCCTGGTATGGTGGTGCACATCTTAAATCCCACCACTTGGGAGGTGGTGGCAAGAGGATCTCTGTGAGTTCCAGGGCAGTCTGATCTATATAATGAGACCCTGCTCAAAAACAAACAAACTGGGCGGGAGAGGTGGCTCATAGGTTAAGAGCACTGACTGTTGAGTTCAATTCCCAGCAACCACATGATGGCTCACAACCACTTGTAATGAGATCTGGTGCCCTCTTCTGTATACATAATAAATAAATCTTAAAAACAAACAAACAAACTGAACTGAACCACAGATTTTGTTGGTAGATCATTTGCATGTGTACTGTTAGTTACTAAACCTTGCTTGCTTTATCTTTCTTTGTGTTTAGTTAGTTTGAATTCTTCTTGTTAAGGGCAGAACTTCAAGGCCTTGTAACATTTTAAGCTGCCTTTAAAGGTTTATGTGATTATACTCAGCCTGAAACAGATTTGGGTTTGGGAGCTGGTGGTTAAGCACTATTCACACAGTGTCACTAAGAATGTTATTTTACATCTAGATGTGTATAAGAGACAGGAACTGGAGTTCTACTCAGTTGTGGGCTGTCATGTGGGTGTTGGAAACAAGTTGTGTTTGGTCCTCTGTAACAGCAGCCAGTGCTCTAAATCACTAAGTTCCACCACCTGGGTAACCAGCCTCCAGCACTGAAGGGCTCAAAGGGAATCTACGGAGTACTTTTTTATCTGAGAGGGTTAAGGAAAAGACACACACTCTCTTGAGGGTTTCCTTCAGAACTTTTCTTTATTCTTCTTTTGTATTTTCCATTCTCTATTTTTACCTCTATCCAGAAATGTCCCTTCTATCTCTTTTGATGTTTTCCTTCAAACTCTATCTTTATTCTTCCTCATTCTCTCATTTTTGATGTTTTCTGTCTCCACTATTTTTTCCGTTACAGCTTATATACTCCAGCAAAATCTTTCAAGCAATATAAAAATTACAATGTGGTTACATTCTATTTTTCAAGTAATTGATCACAATGAATACAAGTAAAAAGCAGTGTGTTTTCCTTATCTCTTACATGAGTAAACATTTTACGTATTACAGGTGAAAAACAAATTATCCCAAGAATCCACATACATTCATACCCAAGCAATTTGTTATAGATTAACAGTGTAGGCAAGCAACATATTCTTTTACTGGCAGGCTGCATTCTGTGGTTACAAAGAAAGGACCAATCACTTTATTACTTATCTTGAAAGGTAATTTTATAAGGGATCTTAAAGGAATCACAAACCTAAACTTTTATACATGAAGAACAATCAGTCAGCACTACTTTAAATCTTTAGGGTGCATACCCACTCATCAACAGTTTTTTTTTTTATATATATCAGGAGATTGAGGGCAAAAATGGGAACAAGAAATTAATCATCACCTTTGGTCATCAACCAATCCTAGGAAGAAAAACACTTCAGCTAATAATAATTGGGCTGCTTTGTTCTTGTTCCCTGAACTTAAAGAGTTCCTCATTCAACTATGTGCCTTTCTAAAACTTTAAATTGTCTTCTTGGGTTTTTCACCTCGAAGCTATTTAACAAAAACATCTTAGTATAACTTTAAGTTATTTTCAAAGCTTTCTTTCAGCTATGATGCACTCTGAAACCTGTGAACACATCTTCCAAAATTAAGGTTAAAAGAATTTGAGGCAGCCTGGCTCCTGGGACTCAACTGTTTTCCTTAATCATTAACCTGAACTGCAATCTATGCAGCTCCTTAGGTGAAAATCATAGGCCCTAGCTGTGTAACATTTCCTTGTATTTATTTTTAATCATCAAAACTCTATTTAAACTAATATTATTATCAATTAGTACAGCTTAGGAAAATCATCTTCACAATAATCTGCTGGGAGCCAGCCCCAGCAGTTGACAGGTACAGAGAGGATATATGTGTNGGCAAGGGAAGGAGTGAGCCAGGCATGATGGTCAGGAGAATCTTGCAGCCTAACTGCAAGTAGCCAGAGGCCTTCTTTATTTATACAGAATTTAGTAAGCAGGGATAGATTCATGCTGTTCTAAAACATAGATCATATCATTTTTGTCTCTGGACATATGTTTCACTTCCTCTTGCTCATCTTTTAATCAACATTGATAAACTGTGACAGAACAGAGTTATCTTTTCCAATCATTTCCCCTCAAGTTTTGACATCATTGATGAACAGAGTTATCATTTTTACTCATGACCCCATAATCTAATTTTTAAGAATCTAGAGGCATATGACAGCCTGTTCTCAGGCTGGTAGTTCTGGTTGCTTCTAGGATGCTAGGGCAAAACAAAATTTCCAAGCCAGCCCAGGCAGACTGCCATATTGCAAGCAGTGTATTATTAACTCTTAAGGTCAGAATGCCCAAGAAAATTCCTCAGGCCAAAGCCGCTGGAGTTATTATTCAAATTTTGGCACAATACAAGGTTTATATTTTATATCCTTATAGAATTTGTCTATATGTCTAATCCCGGCATTGGTCATAAGACATCACAGTGAGTCTGCATGTGCTAACTTTTCTAAGAAAGGGAGGTCCTGACATCTCATTCTTTTATCATCTTTCTACTCCATTCTTCACTCATTAATATAAGTCTCTGTGTAGGGCAAAGGTAACTTCAGCCAATCTAACTTTGTTGCTGTATATGCCATGTAACTGCCTGGATGTATAGTGGGAAAAGGCTTGCAATCTGATCTGTGGCCAACTCCTCTAGCCCACCTTTTTAAGTTTATCTTTTGAAGTTTACTTTGTTTTGATTACCTTGTTCCTGAGTAATTACAGATGTTTCAAGAATGTCTCAGCCGGGCGGTGGTGG
>LZPO01034956.1:28085-51031 GCA_001675575.1 Neotoma lepida
AGAGTTGAAAATGGCTAGGGCTTGTAGGGCAGCCATGGTGGCACACCCAATCTTCTTTATCAGAAGATCTTCTCTGCTGTCTCTGCTGTCAAACACTTTCTGGTCTGTTTGTAATAGTTCTGACCTGTTCTTTCCTGCAAACCCATCCATCTTTTGTATCTTTCTACATATGTCAGTGTACGCACAGTTTTTCATTGGGACTGCTGGCTACCCAAATAACCACAGAGATTTATTAATAATTACAAATGCTTGACCCAAAGCTTAGGCTTGTTACTACCTAGATTTACTACTTAAATTAGCCTATATTTCTTATCTATGCCCTACCAAGTGGTGGTACCTTTTCCAGCACAGCATGTTCATCTCTTGTTTCCTCTGTGTCTGGCTGGCAACTCTACCTTTCTTATTCCCAGCATCCTTTCAGTCTGGCTCTCTTGCCTAACCTCACTGCCTAGCTATTCACCAGTTGATTCTTTATTAAACCAATGAGAGTAATACATATTCACAGTGTACTAAAGGATTATTCCACAGCATATCAGGGGCCAATTGAGAAACAAAGGCCAGGTTCATTGCCTTGAGATTTGCCAGGTCCTCTGGGTCTATAGGAGTGGATAACTGATAGGTGTCCAGGAGGTGTTCCAGAAAAGGTGAAGGTGACTCATCTGGGCCCTGTTTAACTTCTGTTGCCTTAGATAGGTTAGTGGGCTTTCAGGCTGCCCGTTTTCATACCTTCTAGCAGAATCTGGTGGTATTCACTGAATGATCTCCTACCTCTCTCTGTGTTATAATACCATTGGGGTCTCCTCCTCGGCAGAGCATGATCAATTGCCTCTGCCCTCTGGTCATCAGCACTGAAGCTATTCCAGGGAGTGCTTCAGTTGCTTTCACGAGAATTGGTTTCCTTCCTTTGGTAGTGAAGACAGTACAGAGAATCTGCTCACAGTTGTCCCACATGGTTAGATGACTTAAAAAGATAGAATCAATGAGAGAAACTAAGGAATTGGAGCTAATGCTAAAAGGGGATTTCTGGTTCTTCTAGTTGTAGTGTGATGGAGAAAGGGACATACAGGTAGCAACTGTCAGGAAATGGCCATAGGGGAGCAAGGACTGAAGGAGGTGCCACCCCAGAACCAGAATTGGAGTAGTAGTCANGAGGGCTATATGGGACTCCCTGGCAGGTGTGGGGAGGAGAAAAGACAGGGGGAAGTAGGGAAGGGTGGGGAGAAGATAGGCAGAAGTAGGAAAGAACTAGATGGTGGGGTAGGGGTAGGTGCAGACAAGGGCGCAGAGTAGGCCTTTTTGTGGGGACTGAAGTGGCTAAGGTGGATGTTGAGGTGAGGAGGGGATAAAGGTCATTATACAGAGGGAGGAAGATTCTTCCTCCTGTGAGTCCTGCAGAACACTTTTCAGAGGAGGTTCTCTGGTTTCTGCTACAGACCCTCGAAGGGTCGGTCTGCCAACAACTAGGGCTTGGCCGCCTTGCCTGATGTGGACCATACAGACCTTCATCCAGAGGGGTTGGTTGGAAGTTGCTTCATCCCAAGGCAAGATATATCCAATCTGATCTGACTAATTGGGCTTACTGAGGGTGACATTAATCATTGCCCAGGCTATCGGAGAATCAGAAGTACCCTGGGAGGGTCAGTCAACACCGAATGTGGGCCATTCAGTTTCACAGGATATTCAGAGGTGATGCTTGGTGGTGATACAATAATCATAATCCCCCTTAACTATAGGGGGGTAAAGTTTATCAAAATTCTTTAGAATACAGGTTAGAGGGCTGTTATGCTAGCTAGTCTTACTACCCATACTGTCCATCAGTTCAGTTGCCCCAAGTTCAAAATTAATTAATTAATTAATTAATAAACCAATTAACACAGAAAGTACAAAAGACAGAAAGGGAACAGTAAACATGAAGCCCAAGACAAGACAAACAGGACATAAAACTGTACTAAGAACCTCAGGTGGGTGGTGTGACATCTTGCTTTTTTGTCCTGGACAGAATATTGGGGTCCCCTTGGAACTCCTCAATATCCCAGATAGGCATTCCATAAAATAGAACCAGACTATAACTCACCAGGAGGCCTCTATAAATGCTTGCTGCTTTTCTCAGCATGAAAGTTCACTCCATAGTTTCGAACTGAAGGCAGTCTCAGAGCCTTGGATCATCTCAAGGCATGTGCCTCCTGAGGCAGCCTCCCCCAACCCCCCCAGCCCCTTGGAGTTTTGGAGCAAAGGTTCAGGTTTAGAATTTGGGTGAGTTGGTCTGAATCTCACTGGGGCTCTCCAGAAAATGTTAATCTCAAAGGCAAGAATAAGATCACTGCCATAATTTGAGCCAAATTTGAAGCAAGCTTGATTTTTTTATTGGGGTGCACCAAAGAGCTGGCTAGCTATTGCCTCCTAAGTTGGATTAAAGAGAGCAGTCCAAGAATCCATCTCTTGGGCCCCTTTTTGAAGGACCCTCACTCAAAAATAAAACCAAACTAACAGCCTCTGCTTGAACTAAAAAAAGAATAGGCCTGAGTTTTAAGTTTTGAGCTTCCCAGGAATGCTGACAGGGGCTCCTGGAATTGAAACAGTACAAAGTCACAAAGTCAGGATGCCTGGAGGGCCATCTAGAAGAAACTGATTAACCACAGAATGTCCCAACGCCGGAGATAGCCTATAAAAAAGGTCTTGTGACAAACAACAGGTCTAGCTGAAGGATCAGATAACTCAAGAACTGTAGAAATTCCTAAGAGTAAGCAAAGATAAGCTAGTCAAAAATGAACCCGTACTAATCCCCCTCCCCTTTGAGAAATTTTTTGGTTTTTGCCTTTAAAAGCTAAGCTCACAAAGAAAAAGCAACTCTCCTCCCTGCCTTGCTGCATCGGGGCACTGAGGACAAAAGTTTCCTGTCAGCTTGTACTGTGCGCCTTCAATTAACCTTGCTTTTGCATTCTGGATTTCTCGAGTCTCTGGTGGTCTCTTTGAGGGTCTTAACCTGGGCACAACACTTTTAAGGAATAAAATCATAAGTAGTTTTTACAGAAGAGAGACAATGGAGCAATAAGGAAAAAAAATCTTTAAAAAAAATCATATGATCAGGGCTGGAGAGGTGGCTCAGAGGTTAAGAGCACTGACTGTTCTTCCAGAGGTCCTGAGTTCAATTCCCAGCAACCACATGGTGGCTCACAACCATCTGTAATGAGATCTGGCGCCCTCTTCTGTATACATAATAAATCTTTAAAAAAAAATCATGTGATCACTATGTGATTAGGGAGGATTCAGGGAGGGTCAGGGAGGGTCTGGGAGGGTTAGGGTATTCTCAAAAACAAATCAAGGTCATAGGTTGGGGAAGGTCAGGTTCCAAGAAACAGAGCAACTCAACTCTTACAGTAACAGAAACTTATTTTTAACAATACAGCATAATGGCTCCTGCCTTCAAAATGGAGTCATGCAGGTTCTTCACAGTGTGCTGACAACTTCAGATGAGCTTCTGTTGGAAGCTCAGCTGTTTCCCTTAGAGCTCCTGTTGGAAGTAATGTTGGTTCTCCCATGGAGGGAATCTGTCTGCAAAGGGAATTACCTCACAGCTGCAGATTTCTGAAAATCTGCCAAGTACCAATATGCAGTACCATGGGCCACTAGAGCAATTTGTGGTACTTCAGTGCCCTGGGGACTGTGTTGATAACTAGCCTCCTGTCAACTCAGGGAAGCAAACAGCTATGGGTCATCTGAGGCCCAATCCAAAGGGTACATACTGTCTTCGTGTTCCTCANAAGTGGCAATATTATCTTGCAAGGGTTCCTTACTCTTCTCAGCATGGTGCTCTGGGGGTGTGGGGGGGTCTAATGACATCATCATTATCCACCAGCTGGTCGAAGGGCTCTGAGGAGATGGCCTTGTTGAACAGGAAGACACTGCTGTCACTGCTGCCAATGAGGACCAGCTGGTCATGAGAGTGATGGTAGCAGATGAGAATGATCCTCTAGGATCTTCATGGGCTAGGTGACATTCTGTGTGTCCTAGAATTTCACTTTGTAGTCATTTCTGCAGCCGGTGAGATAATACTNCCTGTTGGCATTGAAGTCAAGGTCAACACACCAGCTGCCCATAGATGCTCTGTAAGCAGTGTATCTGACTCCTATTCCATGTGTCCCAGACTCTCAGGGTAGTGTTACTTGCTGTGGCCACCTGGTAGTCATATGGGCTCCAATGCACTGCAGTGAATGAACTTCAGCTGTCCCCTTCCTTCCAACACCGGTAAGTTGGCCAGCACTACCTGGCTTGAACTTGCTTGGAAGTCCTACAGGAGGATGTGGCTGTCAGACACAGAATTGACTTTCTTCCCATCATCCATCAGCTGCCACATGAAGCAGGCCACATTGCAGTGGGCCAGTGTTGTCAATGTGACAGAACAGCTCCAATTGCACAGTGTTTGCAGTGTCATCAGGAGACTCTCTGGCTGCTTGGTTTTGGTTCCAATTCATCCGGCATCCTTCACATGGCCGCACATGCCTGGACTCCACTGTCTGACATTTTGTTGTTTCAGGTGGCCAACACACCTTTATATGCTGGGCTGTCACTAATGTGTCATATCTCACCTAATTGATGGAGGAGAACATTTTTATCTATAATGTTNTTTTCATCATCAAAATCTATGATGAGGTGGTGTAGCCATATCTGATGGGAATGGCAAAAATCATAAAGCCAGCACAGCTGAGTGACAAAGATCCTTGAAAGCTGAGCCACATGATCACTGTTGTGACCATTTTTCACATTTGGTTTTGATCTCTGCATATTGCATGCATGAGGGACTTTTAATATTTGTACAACTTAGGGATATTGGGTTGATGGGAAATTTCTTATGAATCATTTATACCTTCTTCCAGGAGTACTGCTTCTAAGTTTCCCCAGGAAAGTCCTGAACATACTACCCCTACCACTTTTAGGGAGATATTCTTATCTACTTGAAGGTCTTCCTTATGCCTTGGAGGTTGTGACACACATAAAGAAGCCAGAGATCAGCCAGGAAGTGGTGGCACACACCTGTAATCCTAGCACTTGGGAGGCAAAAGCAGGCAGATCGCTGAGTTTGAGGCCAGCCTGGTCTACAGAGTGAGTTACAGAATAGCCAGACATACACAGAGAAACCCTGTCTCCGAAAAAACCAAAAAGAATGAAAAAAATAAGCCAGAGGTGTCTTTACAAAGCTCTGAGATATTCTTAAAACATCTGTTTCTGTACTTAGGAATAAGATAATCAAAACAAAGTAAACTTAAAAAGGTCAACAAGATTCAATGGGCTAGAGAAGCTAGCTGCAGATCAGATTACAAGCCTCTTTCTACTATATACACTCAGGTAATTACGTGGCATATACCGCAACAAAGTTAGATTAGCTGAAGTTACTTGTGCCCTACACAAGGACTTATATTGANAGGCAAAGATGAGTGTGGAAAGATGATAAAAGAATGAGGTGTCAGAACTTCCCTTTCCCAGAAAAGTTAACTTGTTAACTCCTGCAGAGCCACTGTGGTGTTACATGACCAAGGAACAAAAGAATGCCAGGATTAGACATATAAAGAAATTCTATAAAGATATAAAATGTCAACATTGTATTATGATAGAAATTGAATTATAACTGCAGCAGCTTGGCCTGAGGATTTTTCTTGGGCCTATTGACACTGACCAGTAAAAGTTAATAATCCATTGCTTAGAACATGGACATCTACTTGGGCTGGCTTGGAGATTTTCTTTCTGTCTAGTGTCCTTGAAGCCTCAAGAGCTGCCAGCCTGAGAATAGGCTGTCATATGCCTCTAGAGTCTTAAAAGTTGGGTTATGGGGTGGATGAGTAAAAATGATTGTAAAAGATAACTCTGTAATGGTTTATCAATGTTGACTAAAAGATATGCAAAAGGAAGTGAAATACATGTCCGAAAATAAATGATATGATCTATGTTTTGGAACATCATGAATCTATCTATGTATAAAGAAGCACACTGGCTGCCAGTCAGTCTGGTTGAGAGATTCTCCCAATCACCATGGCCTNGCTCAATCTTTCCCTTGACTACTCATTGCCTCCTTTCTGGAACCGCCAACCACTGGGGTTGGTCCCCAGCAATGTGGATCTGATTATTTGATTACATCCCAACCAAAAAAGGAATGGCATCTGTTTCTGCAGTTTGGGACGTTAGAGTACGTGCTTGGAACTCCAGCCCTTAGTTCACCAGTGTGAGTTCTCCATGGTGTATTGCCTGTACCACACCCTACTTCTTTAACACTCGGCCAGAACTCATTCATCCCCCTCCCAGAAATGAACTACCAGCCTCAGGCCAGCTCCCAGTTTGGCTCCAAGCCCAAGAGTCTTGATACCCAAGGTTTGGGAGCAGTAACATGGGCCACTGTCAGTGATTGCTAACTGTACCTGCTACTATGAGTCACTGGTCACTGGCTGCCGAGCACAGAGCCAGGGATAGTCAAGGCCCACAGCAATAAGCCTCTGACCATAGCATCTAAAGCCGCAAGTCTTTGACCTGTAGAGTCAGGAGCCATAACCCTCTGTTTTTCAGGACCCAGAGCTGCAATCCTCTGGATCTGCTAGTCTAGCTCAAGGGCCCTTGACCTAGAATCACCAGTACTAAGGATGACACCTGTTCCTGACTTCTAACCAGATAGAGCAAAAGAAACCAGACAGAAACAAAACAAAAACCCTTTAAGTGTTCTCCTCCACCCACCCCATATTATGTAGTCCTGGCTGTCCTGGAACTCACTATGTAGATCAGACTGGCCTGAAATTCACAGAGATCTTTCTGCTTCTGCTTCCAAAGCATTGAGATTAAAGGCATGTGCCTGTTTGGTCCTGGAGTTTCAAAAATAAAGAGGGNCAGACCACCAAGTCTATTAACCAGAAGCAAACTTTATTCCATCACCTCGGGGCACCAAAAATTCTAGCTAGCCAGGGCCACAGGCAAGTCGGGATTTAGTGCTGTGACCATGAGGGGAGAACAGAATCTTCTTTTTATAGCAGAAAACCATATGCAGGGTGGGGAGTTAAAGGAATTTTTACAATCTTGAGGTTAGGTAGGCCTTGAGGAGGTACATTCCGAGATTTACGACTCATAAAATCATGGATCTTGGAAGAGAATCTATAACTACTACTTCACTAACCCAGCATAATCCCTAACTACATTAGAAATATTTGTCCTTATACCCACAGATAAATGTAGTTCTCACCACTCATCTAATAAGTTTCTTTTTGTAACAGATGGAGATTATTACCAAAAATGTAGAATTGTGGCTAGGAGTGTTGGCACAAGCCTTTAATCCCAGCATTTGGGAGACAGAGGCAGGTCAATCTCTGTAAATTCCAGGATAGCCAGAGCTACATACTGAAACCTTGTCTTAAAAACAAACAAACAAAACAAAATGCAGAATTGTGGAGCCCAGTCTCAAAGGATACAGCTCCAATACAACTCCTGCATCAAAGGCTCAGAGATCACTGTGGATGGGGAAGAAAGATTCTAGGATCCAGAGGATCAGGGAGTTTGCTATGAGATTGTGTTTCCTAGGATGTCATAAACTATACCCATAAAATTACTGCTTAAACATGAGCTGAACAAGGACAACAATAATAGATATGCTAATGTGGACAGAGTTGGGGTATGTAAGGGGATTGGGAAGGAGGAAAGGGAAGGGGGAAATGATGTAATACTATTACAATCTCAAAAAATAAAATAATTAAAAAGAGAAATGAGGGCTGGGCGGTGGTGGCACACGCCTTTAATCCCAGTACTCGGGAAGCAGAGGCAGGCAGATCTCTGTGAATTCGAGGCCAGCCTGGGCTACCAAGTGAGTTCCAGGAAAGGCGCCAAAGCTACACAGAGAAACTCTGTCTCAAAAAAACAAAACAGAATAAAAACAACAACCAACAAAAAAGTTTCATGTAAATATATTCGAGGCTGCTCTGTGAGAACTGTTTCCAAGCAGTCACTGGGCAGCTTAATACAGACTCAATTTGGAATTTGGTGGTGCTGAGTGATCTTTCAGTCCCTACCCTGAAACACTGGTATAGCCTGTCTCTTATACACATCTAGATGTGTATAAGAGACAGGAATAACACCAGGAAATGATAATCACAGGGCCCAAAATCCTACCTGCCAAATACATGGATACCAGGATATGGGGCAGGAAGATCATATGTTTGGATGACAAGATAATTACATCTTTATTTTCACAAATTTTTTTCTAAAATGTGCTATTCTCTTAAATTTTAGTAACAAACCCATAGTAATAATGTAGTATTAATGATAACCCTGTCACCATAAAAATACATATTCATGTTACATCAGCATTGATGTGTATAATTTTGAAATGTCATTTATGTTTATCATTTTCTAAATCAAAGTCATTATTAGATTTTCTACTATAGCTTATTGTGCTTATAAGAAAAACTGCAGAGCTCAGAGGACAGCTCAGGTCAAGCACTTGCTGAACTTCCTCAAGTCCCTGGGTTTAATCTTCAGTACCCCAGGAGAGAGTTAGGAGAAGAATTGCAAATTTATATTACCAGAGTACATGTCTCTTTGGTTTTAAAAATACTTTTTATAACTTTCATGTTGAGTTAATTTCTTTTATAATCTTTTATAATTTATTTTATTCATTCAAAAGCATTTATTCGGGCGATGGTGTCACATGCCTTTAATCCCAGCACTCGGGAGGCAGAGGCAGGCAGATCTCTGTGAGTTCGAGGCCCTGTCTCTTATACACATCTAGATGTGTATAAGAGACAGGAGTCACACAGACTCTTTGGGTTTCTTTTGTGGAGAAAAGAGAACAACTTTATTTTATAGTCTGGTATATTTAAAGGGCAGAGTAGAATTACTGGGAGCATTGGGCTTTATCAGCTTTAGATGTCATAAGGGCTCAGAGCTACCTCATGACATACTTCTCCCACCAAAGCTCAGAAAGGTATATTCCTTCTGGCTCTTAGATTGCCCTGCATTTTTCCACAGACCCAACAAGGGCAGGATAACCTAAATCACAGGTTGCCCTTGAATTTAGGTTTGACCTTGATGAAAACTTTACAGGCTGTCCGAATAGCATCCCTTTCGCAAAATAATTCCTTTCCTCAGTAGCTATCTTCTTAGTATGGCCTAAATTAGGTTATTAGTATTGTTACATTCCAACTAAATGAATGGAGAAAATGGAATTTCAGGACAATCCCAGCCTCTCGGTATAATTTATATACAACATTTTGTTCTTATATAATTTGACAATACATAGCTAGCTGCAAGGGAGCCTTGAGGAATGTAATCTCCACTTTCAAAATGACTATGATTACAGGAAGCTGGACATGAAACAAGAGGCAAGAGGACCTCTGTGAGGCAAGCCTGGTCTACATAGCAAGTTCCAGGCCATTCAGGGCTACATATTGATACCCTGCTCCCCACTCCCCCACAAAAGAAGAGGAGGGGGTGGAGAAAACAGTACATGGTACAATAAAGAAAAGTGAAAGAAACTATCATTTTTCTTTCTATCTCAGCCTCTTGAAGTGCTGGGATTGTACATATGTACCACTACACCAGGATCCAACATAATTTCTTACTATAAGAAATGCTATCATGTATTTTTCTAAAATATTGTTTGTAAGCTTAGAAAATAGGAAGGTTTTTTGTTTTGTTGGTTTTGGCTTTTGGTTTTTGGAGACAGGGTTTCTCTGTTTAGCTTCGGCTGTCTTGGAACTCGCTCTATAAATCATGTTAGCCTGGAATTCACAGAGATCTGTCTGCCTCTGCTTCCCAACTGCTAGGATTAAAGGTGTGTGCTGCCACCGCCCAGCTTGTTTTGTTTTGTTTTTCTGAGACAGTGTCTATGTATTTCTGGCTATCCTGGAACTCACTATGTAGACCAAGCTGGCCTCAAACTCATAGAGATCTACCTGTCTCTGCCTCCTGAGTGCTAGGATTAAAGGCGTGAGCCAACATGCCTGACAGGTAACAAGTCCTAAGGTTAAATATTATGATCTTGAAAGACAGAATCTAATAGTGGCTTTTGTTGTTGTAGTTGTTTTGAGACAGGGTCTCTTGAAGTTCAGGATGATCCTCAACTCCTATTGTAGCTGAGAATGACCTTGAACTCTTTGATCCTCCTGCCTACAACTACATGCTGGTGTGACAGGACAAAGGTTCTTCCAATTTGTCTGAGGTGGAANCATCTTTGGTTTAACTGACACCCTGTTTTCTACTCCCACTGTGAAAAGTCCTGTGGGAAAGCACTTAACCCTGTTTTAGATACGTGGGGTTGAAATGCCCCAGCTAACTGCATGTTTTTGGCTTCTGTTAAGCCAGCAGTTCCCAACCTGTGGGTCATGACCCCCAAAGACCATTAGAAAACACNGATATTTACATTACCATACATAACAGTAGCAAAATTACAGTTATGAAGTAGCAACAAAAATATTTTATGATTGGGGGTCACCACAACATGAGGAACTGTTTTAACGGCCTGCAGCATTAGGAAGGTTGAGAACTGTTGTGTTAAACTGCTCGCTTGCTTTACTTCCCCCTGCAACTGCCAACCAGGATGAAATTTTTCTGTGTTCTTTGCCTTTAAAAGTTCTCTGTACCTGAGTTTGAGACCAGCCTGGTCGACAGAGCAAGTTGCAGAACAGGGCTACACAGAGAAACTCTGTCTCAAAAAAACAAAACAGAATAAAAACAACAACCAACAAAAAAGTTTCATGTAAATATATTCGAGGCTGCTCTGTGAGAACTGTTTCCAAGCAGTCACTGGGCAGCTTAATACAGACTCAATTTGGAATTTGGTGGTGCTGAGTGATCTTTCAGTCCCTACCCTGAAACACTGGTATAGCAGATCATTGGTGTGTGCCATCACCTTCACTGGTTTAGCCTTTAATTCTGAAAGTTGAGAGGATCTGTAATTTATGAAAGCAGACAAGCTGAGTTTTTTAAATGAGTTATTTATTTTTATTTTATGTGCATTGGTGTTTTGCTTGCATATGTCTGTGTGAGGGTGTGGGATCCCTTGAAACTGGAGTTACAGACAGTTGTGAGCTGCTATGTGGGTGATGGGAATTGAATCCTGGTCCCTNGGATGAGCAGCCAGTGCTCCTACTGCTGAGCCATCTCTCCAGCCTGAGCTGGGTTTTTAAAAATTTTTATTTATTATTGACTTTTGCTAAACTGTGTAGATCTTGTCTGCTGGACCTGGGATATTAGGACCTGGAAGGATGGGGTGGACTACAGTCTAATGCTGTAGACAACCTTACTTCAGTTTCAGTGTACTTTTATACAGGAATGTAACGAAGAAAGCAATGATCCAAAGAAGATTGCTTGAGTTCAGAAAAACATGATCAGAAAAACACGTATATAAACGCCGGTAAACACATACTAAATATTTACAGAGCAGCCCTTTCCCAGAACTTTCTTAGGACAGACTAATTTAAACACAGTGCCTGGAACATACTATGGGTTGTATCTGGGAAAGCATAAAAGGAAGATAGAAGGCCACATCCAGATTCTGGGTACACTGACCAGATTGGGTTCTATAGCTATGTACTAACATCCAACAAGAATAAACATGTCTTACAAATTGAATGTAAATGTCTAACACAGGAGGCATGAAATCATGTCCAAGAACATCCAAGGAACAAAATGCACTTGAGGTAAAAGGCCCTCTGCCTTTTTTTGTAGAAACTCTCTCACACTTCCCCAAGGCATTGTTGACCACATGTCATTCTTTTGACCTCGTTCTGATATATCCCCTTTTTTTAAATTTTAGGGTATTTATCCTTGTTTGGAGCCATTGAAATCCTAAGAGAAGTATGAAAAGACATATAGTAAGTACAATGCTAGATGCAAGAGCACTATGCATGATACTTTGACACCAGGAATGAGGATTCATGCCTTGTAAGGCATCAGCAAGTTCTTCTGTTATTCCTTGTCCTGAAATTTCAGGCAACTGCTTAGAAAATGTCTGAAAAATTTCATCATGGTACCCACTAGTNTAGTTCTTTATACCATATGGGACAAGACAATGGCCACATGTAGTGCTGAGCATCCTGAAAATGCTGGGAAGCTTGAGTAATAGGTAACTGTTGGGGCAAATTTAAAAAATTTAAAGTAAGCCNGGCGGTGGTGGCGCACGCCTTTAATCCCAGCACTCGGGAGGCAGAGGCAGGCGGATCTCTGGGAGTTTGAGGCCAGCCTGGGCTACCGAGTGATTTCCAGGAAAGGCACAAAGCTACACAGAGAAACCGTGTCTCGAAAAACAAAAAAAAACAAAAAATTTAAAGTAAAGAAGGTAATAGCAAGAGTATCTCAGATAGCAGTTTCTGCATTTTTATTTTTTGAAAGTTGTTTTTTAAGGATGAAATGTGTGCATTCTACAAATGTTTGACCTTGTGGGTTATAAGAGATTCTAGTGATGTGTTGAACTTGTCATTCATAAGAAAATTTTAAAAAATTAATACTAGTAAAAGCTGAACCATTATCAGTTTTTAGCTGTATNGGAATACCGGTAGCAAAAAATTTCTGCAATTGGGTGGAAATAAGAGCTTTGGAGGGGGGTAATTTATTTAACTTTGAATGCTCAATAATTAACATTTTATCATGAAAGTCTTGACCATATATACTTAAATTGTTATGTGGCCATCTTTGCTTGGGGAAGAATATGATTAGCAATGGGGGCACCTAAGATCTCAGAGTCATTGACATAGACAGGAATGTTTTCTTCCCAGTTAACAAAGTGAAGTACAGGAGGATCAGGTACATAAGCCTAGTATGTGTGGGATGGGTGCTCAAAGGAGAGAGGATCTTCAACAGCCTTAAAGATTCACATTTCAATGAACATACCTAGACAGGGCCTGGCCTCCTGGCCAGTAGATTGCCCAGTAGGGATCACTGTAGGGCCACAGGTCAGCCCTTTCCCACCAGAACTTGCACCTGGGGGTCAAAAGCCGTAACTGGATTTCNGGGGTAAGGCTGCCACTGCTGGTGACTTCAGTATTCTCCTCCAGGTAGGCTTTCATCTCAGGGTCCAAACAGCTCCCTGCTGTCCTCCAGGGAAACAGGNGCAACCCACTGCTCACAGCCTGCAGGAAACNCCATTGGCTCCTGGAAGTTNTCCAACCCAGGCTGAAAGCCATTAGGACTTCTCCAAACCTCAGGTTCTCTCAGTGTTGCTATTAACAAGGATTGTTCCCCAAGCAGATAGAATGAGNGTCTGTCTCTCCACTTAGTTGACACTGGAAGTTTGGATCTCTACAACAAACAAACAAACAGAAAATTCTCAGTCATATCTTCAAACATAACAAGAAAATAAGGTAGTGTATGCTCTAACAACTCACAAGGACAAGTTCATTTCAGAGGACAGCTTTGGCTTATCAATTTGGGTAAAGAAATCCAGTTACTTTTTTTTTTATTGTGAAATCCTTTCAGTAATTCATAGTGACAAAAATTCACAGGTATTTTATTTTACAACAATCTTCAAGAAAATGAAATATGAAATAAGGTATACCTTTTTGTTTGTTTTGTTTTTAGGACAGACTTGCTCTGGAGCTAAAGAAATGGCTCAGCAGTTAAGAGCACCTGATGCTCTTGCAGAGGACCCAGGTTCAGTTCTTAGTACCCACATGGCATCTTACAATCATAACTCCACTTACACACACACACACACACACACACGGTGCATTTATACATATGCAGGCAAAACTCTCATACTTATCAAATATAGACTTGTACTGTAGCCCAGGCTGCACTGGAATTCACTATGTAGACCAAACTGACATCAAGCTTGCAGTTATGATCCTGCTTCTGTCTCTTGAGTGCTGAGATTACAGCTATATCCTCTCATACCCAGCCTAGATTTCNTTGTAATAAAAAGACACCAACTTCTAAATTCCTGCCAATATTGATTCGACTTTACCAAATCTAAACTTAAAATATTTATAACCCAAAGTATACATTGGTAAGGAAGAATGAGGAATACCATCTTTTGTTTGNTTGTTTTCTGGCACAAGGTCTCTCCATTATGTAGCTCTGGCTGTCCTGGAACTCACGCCTTGAACTCACAAAGCTCCGCCTGCATCTGCCTCCAGAGTGCTGGGACTAATGGCATGTGCCACTATGNCTGGTTTGTTGTTGTTTTAAAGATTTATTTCTATTTATGTGTCTGAGTGTATGTGACTGTCTGCAGAGGCCAGAGGTACCTATAAGCTCCCCTTATAGGCAGTCATGAGCTGCATAACATGGGTACTGAGAACTGACCTTGGTCCCTTGCAAGAGCAGCAAGTGCTCTTAACCTCTGAGACATCTCTCCAGTTCCTTTTTGTTGTTGTTTTCAGACAGTCTCATGGCTCAGACTGGCCTCCAACTGAGTAGAAAAGGATGATCTTGAATTTCTGACTCTCCTGCGTCACAAGTGCTGTGCTGCCACTACTCCAGGGTTATTTTTACTTGGGGTCAAACCCAAGGCTTCATGCATGCTAAGCAAGCACTCTACCAGTTGAGCTTTAAGGTTTACAGCAGAGCAATAAGGAATTACTTTGTATCTGGACACCATGTCTTCCCAGCACTGACAGTTTGGTTATGAAGAAATTATAAAGACAATCTAAGTAGGTACTTAAATTATGCTATAAGAAAGATAGCAGCCTGGGCATGGTAGTGCACACCTTGCCTTTAATCCCAGAACTTGGGAGGTAGAGGCAGGCAGATCTCCATGGAAGAAAGAAGCAGTGACAAAAAAGGGCTGAATGCAAGCCAGACCTGTCAGTATACCCAGTAATACCTGACTGAGGTAGTGTTACAGTCTAGGAGGTCTTGATTGGGTTCAGTTTTCTCTGCCAGCTAAACAGTTAAAAAGCAGGAAAACGTTCAAGTTCAACAGGCAGCAATGGAGAAATCTCAAACACTGAAAACAGGAGCAGACAGAATCAATAGTTTAAGAAGGGTTTGTATTGGGGGGGGCGGTGAAGAAACATACACATGCAGCAAACACACAGAGAAAAAGACTCTCCTCCTCAAAGTAGAAGGGGCACTTGGGGAGCTGGAAATCNAGTCTCTTCTTGAGGGTTAGGGTGTTTTAAGTCTCTGAAGGGTCTTGCTCCCCTAATTTAGTGTTGGTAAAGATGGGATGGCTGGCTGGTTGGACAACTATTGTGAAAACATGTCCTCTTCTAGCCTTGAGCTTGTTGAGCCAGTCCCTCAGTAAGGGCCTGCTGGAAGGAGAAAAAGCTCCCAGGGCCTTTGTTTTAAATTGCCAGGCTTTTGTCTCAGGTCAGGAGGGTGAGGGAAAGCCATCTATCTTGAAAGTTTTCCACCTTTATTACCCAGTTATGGACCCTCTTCCTATCTGCCTGACTCCTAGTCCCTCAGTAGGTGGATTGCCTCCCTGGACTACTATCTTACAAAAAGAAAGACAGACAGAATGAACCAACCGCCTGGAGAGAAGGTGCAGGCATTGAGAGCTTGCTTCTCTCTGCAGGACCAGGGTCTGGTTCCTAGTGTCAGTGTCCCAAAGTGTGTACCTGTAACTTTAGCTTCTCGTGACACATTCTGGTCTCCACAGACATACACATACACGCGCATACACATAAGTAAACAATGCAGGGCATAGTAGCACATGTCTGTAATCTCATCACTTGGGAGGCCTCTAATTTGAGCAAGTCTGGGCTGCATTGCAGGCCAGGGCTACAAAGTGAAACCTTGTCTCAAGCAAAGAAATAAAAAGGTTAAATTCCAAACAATGCTTGTAACCACATTACTGTCCCAAGAAAAAAAGAAAAAAAAGGACAAGACTCTACTTTTAAAAGGGTAGTGCGGTCCTTGTGGCCTTACCTGACTTTCCTGGAGCTTCACACGCAGGAAAAAAAAATGTACACCGAGTCTCCTTTCTGGGGAGAGGAAGTCTGAACCGGCAGCTGGAAAAATACTGGGTGGCCAGAACGTGGAGGCGGAGAAACATGGATTGCACAGCCGCCAGGACACACCAGCTCCGCCCTTCTTCCTTGCTGTGTTTTGTTCTGGACCTCTCTCAGTTCTCAAGGCAGCTGGGAACCTTAAAGCCCTTCTGTAACCTTCAGAATAGGGGTCTGTGTCCTCTGGTCAGTCCCTATAGATCTGGAGCGCAATTGCACAGCTTGTGTGCACCATGTCAGGCGAATTCTGATTTATAAAACCTCCTGCAGAGATGTATGCAGCCAGCACTGCATGCCAACTCCTAAGAGTATGAATCTGGAGAGGTGAGTAAACTTTTTAATGACACATTCAGTTGTGATAAATCATAATATATGGCTCCCCTATTGTAAAATCTACAGCGATTTTCAGCCTGTAGGGCCCAAGTTCTTAATCTCTTATATACACTTTTTTAATGAGTTTAGATTCCCCAATGGGCCCTTAAATCATGACTCCAAAATTAAGCCATATCACTTTCATTAATGAAAATCTGCTATATGTACAAGAAAGAAAAAAATATCCCAAACTAAGAAAACAAGCTATGTTTCTGTATCTAAATTTACAATTTGAGAAATGCTTTTCAGATGCCTGGTCAAAATCTGAATTGGAGCCTGGCTTAGTTGTTAAGTTTTTATGCAGTCTGAGACCCTGGGAGCCATCTCTAATCCTAGCCAACACTCGGGAGTGGACAGAAGAGGTTCAAGGTCGTACTTAGCAAGTTAGAAGTCAGCCTGGGCTACATGACACCCAGTCTCAGAAAACAACAACAAAAAAGCTGGACCCATCTGGGTGACTCCATGTGTCAGGTCCACTGCCAAGCCTGACAACCTGAGTTCCACAGAGCCCACAAGTGTCCTCTGACTTTGACACCCCAGCACATACACACAACGATAAATAAATGTAATAAAAACTTTAGAAATCTGTATTTAGGGACTGGAGACATGGCTCGGGTATTTGAACATGTGTAGTGCTTGTAGAGGATGTGAGTTTGCCTCTCAGACCCACACAAGGTTATTCACAACGGCCTGTGATTCCAGCTCAAGGGGATCCAATGTCTCTGGCCTCCTTGGGCATCTGCACTCATGTACACAGACACATACAGCTGTACATAATTAAAAAGAGAAATACTGGGAGCCATGTCTGGTTGTAGATAGGTCCTAGAGAGGAGGGTGAGGGGAGGAGTGAGCCAGGCATGATTGTCGGGAGAATCTTGCAGCCTGACTGACTAGTAGCCAGAGCGCTTCTTTATTTATACAGAATTTAGTAAGCAGGGATAGATTCATGCTGTTCTAAAACATAGATCATATCATTTTTGTCTCTGGACATATGTTTCACTTCCTCTTGCTCATCTTTTAGTCAACATTGATAAACTGTGACAGAACAGAGTTATCTTTTCCAATCATTTCCCCTCAAGTTTTGACATCATTGATGAACAGAGTTATCATTTTTACTNATGACCCCATAATCTAATTTTTAAGAATCTAGAGNCATATGACAGCCTGTTCTCAGGCTGGTAGTTCTGGTTGCTTCTAGGATGCTAGGGCAAAACAAAATTTCCAAGCCAGCCCAGGCAGACTGCCATATTGCAAGCAGTGTATTATTAACTCTTAAGGTCAGAATGCCCAAGAAAATTCCTCAGGCCAAAGCNGCTGGAGTTATTATTCAAATTTTGGCACAATACAAGGTTTATATTTTATATCTTTGTAGAATTTGTATATATGTCTAATCCTGACATTCTGTTTTTCCTTCATATGACACCACAGTTGAGTGTGCATGTGCTAACTTTTCTAAGAAAGGGAGGTCCTGACATCTCATTCTTTTATCATCTTTCCACTCCATTCTTTGCTCATCAATATAAGTCTTTGTGTAGGGCAATCAGCTAATCTCTACCAGCCTCTGTTTTCCTGCGTACTGGGATTGAAGGCATGCACTACCACACCGGGCTCTAAGCTTTCCTTTATTTCCTTTTCACAAGTTGGAGTCTTAGATGGGTGGCATCTTGCCCTGTGGTTACTACTCCCTTTATTTAATTTCTTAATCTGTTTATTTCGTTGACCACAAGATTTAGCTCTATTCCACTTCCTAGTGCCTCTTTTNTCAATCTGTATATTTTGTANTTTTTATTTGCTCAGCTTGCTCCTTTTCATTATAAATCTTCAGAGTTGACACTAATAACCACATGACCAAGTCTANACTAGGCTGCTTTGAGATTTCCTCTGTCAATGGAATTAATCCAAAACTCTTCACTTTAACTTCAGGTAAACTTTTCAGACAAGGGAAAAGGTAGCCATCTTCTTCACCAAAATATGACAAGAATAATATAGGCAACAAATTAAATTTCTTCTCCTCTGAAACCTCTTGAGAAACTCTCCCGTCCCCCACAGTTCAAATAACTCTTAGAACCACTGTCTTCCATGCTCCTACTAGTATGCCCCATTAAGCAGTCCTTAAAGCATTCAACTGCTTTTCTAATCCACAGTCTATAGGTCCATATTCTTTCAAAGAAAAACACGGTCAGGCCTATCACAGCAATATCCCAGTCTTTGGTACCAACTTTTTTGTTGGGTTTCTGTTGCTGTGAAGAGACACCATGACCATGGAAACATTTATAAAGGAAAACATTTTATTAAGGTAACAGCTTGCAGTTCCGAGGTTCAGTCCATTATCATCATGAAAGGAGCATGCANCATACAGGCAGACATGGTGCTGGTTATAGCTTGAACAGAAGGCAACAGGAAGTGGACTNTGACACGGGGCAGTATCTTGAGCATAGGANACATCAAAGCCTGCCCCAACAGTGACACATTTCTTCTAACAAAGCCACATCTCCTAATAGTGCCAGTCT
Source organism: Neotoma lepida (assembly GCA_001675575.1). NCBI lineage: Eukaryota > Metazoa > Chordata > Mammalia > Rodentia > Cricetidae > Neotoma > Neotoma lepida. The sequence continues at coordinate 46,885 of LZPO01034956.1, forward strand.
CTATGAGATAGATCATGGGGGCCAATTACATTGGAACTACCACATTCATAGAACCACTGAGGAATGTGATGAGGGATGTAAATTGAATATGGTAACTCCATTTTGGTACCTTGGGTGAACATTGTCTTGCTGTGTAAAGTGCCAGTAATTGAAATGGATGGAGTATGTGAAAAAAACAATTCCAGGAAGAAAAAGTCAGGAGCATATAGGTTCCTTGCAAAAGTCAGCTTGACCTCACTATTTCTGCTAATTGCATATTTTGGCTTTTGTAATTTGCTTAGCTTGCAGCTGCAAGNAGGAAACTGAGATAACTAGTCTTGGTTGTCAACTTGACTACATCTAGAATTAACTAAAACCAAAAAATGGAGGGCACACCTGTGAGGGGCTTTATTTAATTTGAAGTGTGAAGATCCACTTCTAGTGTGGATCTTTGCTGTAGGAAAACACACCTTTAATCCAGATCAGTTGAGCTGGGAAAACCAATCTATAACCTGGGCCATACCTTCTGCTGGAAGCCTACACAAAGACATGGGAGAAGGAAGCTTTTGTTCTTTGCCTACTTGCTCTCACCTTGCTAGCAAGTCCATTCCTTCACTGGCATTAGAGCCTACTGAAGGAGCAAAACCAGCAGCCATCTTGAGAGTAGACCTCCATCTTGAGGCATCTGTTGACAGGGGGGCTGGACTCAAGCCCCAGGAAATGGTAACTGGGGGCTGAACTCAAGTAGGAATATGCTGAAACAATCAAGTTAAAAACATATATATCCTGGACTCAGAAAAATAGAAAACAGGCAATAAAAATTTAACAAGACCAGATGTCTCTGCAGAGTCTTGCATCCTGTCAGCATCTTGAGGTTTCCTGCAGACATCCTGTCAGCCATTAGCAATTTCATGCTTATAGCCCAACCAATAATTTCAAAGGATTACCTCATCCTTAGTTCCCTCATCCAATCCTGAAATGCCAAGACATGTAACCCACTGCTTGTAAGCTTTTTCCCTATATAAACCCCTTGTAATAGGTGCTCAGGGCCTTCCTCCCTCACTCATTGTATTCTAGTGTTGGACAAGGTCCTTGCCCAGGCTCCAATAAAGAAACCTTTTGTTTTTGCATCGGTAAGTCGGCTCTGTGGTGGTCTTGTTGGGGGACTCAAGACNCAGGCATAACNCTACTTCTTCAGGATTCCAGCATATACTGAAAATCATCTGAGACATACAGCCTCGTCAACTGAACAACTACTGAATTCTTGAACTTTCTGTTCACAGTCAACCATTGTTGGATTAGCTGGACNTCAGCCTATAAATCATTCTAATCTCATATTCATTCTATAAGTTATGTTACTCTAGAAAACCCTGACTAATACAGAAAGTTTGGGGACTTTCCAGAANGGATGTGGTTTTCTTGCTTAAATATGGACTTTGCAAAAGGCTTAGCATTACACTTGGGTCCTGAATACTTAGCTGTAGTNACAGATTGTGTCTGAGTGGTCTTCTCTGATTGGAACTTGCAACAGTTATATCTGGCTGGGCAGACATTCCTGAACATGAAGAGGATTATGTATATAGAACAAATTGACCTCTCACTAAAACTAGTCTCAGTGCCTGAGTTCGGCAGTTGGGGAAGGGACAAGTACAAGGTTTGTTTTATAGTATTTCACAAAAAAAGATAAAAATTTAATGTCTTTTAAACTGGTCATTAAACCTTCTTTCTTTGTGTGTATTGTTGATCTCATTGAATGAGAGTGAAAACCACTACCCAACTCCCTGAAGCTTACCTCAATTTTTTGTTTATAAGAAGAGATAAAAGTTTTAGATATATTAGCATTACCAATGTGATGGGAATGTCTTTCTGTATGCTGTTCATATGTGTTGCTCTGATTGGTTGATATAAATAAAATGTTGATTAGCCAGTAGCCAGGCAGGAAGTATAGGTAGGATAAACAGATAAGGAGAATTCTGGGAAGAGGAAGGCTGAGTCAGGAGATGCCAGCCAGTTGCCCGAGGAGCAACATGTAATGGGACACAGGTAAAGTCACGGAACACGTGGTGACATATAGATGAATAGAAATGGGTTAATTTAAGTGTAAGAGCTAGTCAGTAATAAGCCTGAGCTAGTGGCCAAACAGTTATAATTAATATAAGCCTCTGAGTATTTTATAAGTGGCTGCTGGACTGCGAGGCTGGACTGGACCGCATGGGGCCTGGCAGGACCTGGACAAAACATTTTCCTACAAATGGCGCCCATGCATGGTGGCAAGAGTTTACACCTGAAACCTGAGAGAACTTAATAAGAGATTCTAAAACAGAGCCAAAAACAAGTTCCTGCTTCATGTCCCATGCGGGCTGCCAGACGCCGTAGCATTTGGACTTGACCTGCAGCATGGCGGATTCCTGCCACAGTACACAGAGCTGTCTCCAAGCTGCACAGCACACTGCATAATGGATTTAGCCTTTACTCATACAGACAAAAAGGGTTTATGGACCAGATGCATGCTACCCTGATGGCAGTATGGACCCCAGAGTTGGCGCGGTAAGCATGACTCTCCTGGGTACCCCCAGCATGTTGAAAAGCTGAAGTGGGTGGAGTCAGCAGCCAGGGCTGTGGCTTCAATCTTAGCCATGCAGTTTAGCAGTTTAAAATCTCTCATGGTCACAAAAGGATTATAGATTCACAATAAAACAGATTCAAATGTAATAAGACTTTAAATGGTTTACAATATATGTAAAAATGTATGTAGGCTTGATGGTGGAAGGACATCCCCAGCCTGTCCTCTACTGTCCCATCTGTGATAAATACAATGCAGATCTAAAGAGTACAGCAAGTGGAAGTTTAAAAACAAAGCCACTCTTTCTACTGCTGATGGCTTAAAAATGAAATCCTTACCTGTGATAAAATCAGTTTGGCTCACCTTCCTTAACACTGCTGAAATCCACGTCTTTGCCATGCTTTACAAAGGCACAAGGAACAAGTGGAGGATGAAAATAAAACTGGTGGGAGTTCCTAGATGGCTGCCTTGGAACAGCTACAGGAGCTGCACACGGCTGGGGCTGCTCCTCCATGCTCAGCTCAGACCTGGGGTCACTAGGCACTCCCCTCACTAGAACAACAGAAACCCTTTTTGATAGAACGTCTAGGACTTACCAGGACTACAGCCTCTTAGGCACTCTGCGGCCCAGGGATCTGCGGCCCAGGGCGCTTTTCCTCTTTCCAGCTGGGAGACGAGAATGGGTTTGTGAGGTGGACATTCAGCTACAGAAGCAAAGGAGGAAAGACAGGTTGAGGACAGACTGCCATTGGGTTCCCAAGACCTCTATCAGCCCACCTCCCTTCTGGCTTGATCAGGAGAGACGTGGACTCCAGATGACAGAGCAGCACAGAGGGGTCTAACCTGGGCCCTATAGGACTTGTCTCAGGAAGGAACAATGACCTGGGCCTGGGCCTCAAGAGAGGAAGCACCCTCAGGAAGGATGCTGGTGCTGCTTCCCTGGGAGAGCCCTTCCACAATAGGGGACACCAATTCTCTACCCCAGGTGGAAAGCTAAACAGAAAACTCATTGGGGTGCCAAGAAGGCTCCCAGCCCTCAAGTAACTGAGCCAAACCCTCACCTGGAGTAAGAAGATGTCCAGGTAGAAAACCAAGGTTACCAGAGATGCCCATCAACCTAACTACCTCACCAGGTTGGGATCTAAGTCCTTACTACAATCATCTAACCTCAGGACCTGAGAGTTCCCAGAATCCCTGAGGAGGCACCTGGGCTCTGACAAGGTCTTACCCAGAGAAGCCACATGGGCATAGTTCTCCAGCATCACATCCCTGTACAAGGCCCTCTGCGCAGGCTGCAGGCTGTCCCACTNACTCTGTGTAAAGTACACAGCCACATCCTCAAAGGTCCTGAAACAGCAAACTCCCGGTCAAGCTTGAATGAGGGCAAGAGGGGCTCTGAGGAGGCCTCATAGAAGAGCAGCCAGCACTANAGCCAGGAGCCAATGCACCAATGTCCCTNCTTTCAAATGGGGACCCCAGCACTGTGTCACCTACACAATCTGGGGTCTCTCACTGCTATCCCAATCCACAGTCTAATACCCAGGGGGTGCTCCCTTCCTTGTGACCACAGCAACCAGAAGGAATATATTCCTGGATTTACAGACG
>LZPO01034956.1:70492-93566 GCA_001675575.1 Neotoma lepida
GAGTTTCTCTGACCTCTTAGGACAGTAGATTGTCAGCCCTCACAGGGGTTTCTGCCCCAAACCCAAGAGGAAAGAATGCCACAGGAGGCCAAGAAGAAGTTAGCAGGACAGGCTTAGCTGAATGTTTCTGTATGTCCATTAGATAGTACCTTTTTTATCTCATCATTTTAAAAATTAATTTGCTCTTAGGTATATGGGTGTTTTGTTCACATGTGTGTCTGTTGCACCATGTATGTGCCTAGTACCCTCAGAGGCCAGAAGAGTGCATCAGATCTCTTGGGACTGGAGTTATAGATGGTTGTGAGCCACCGTATGGGTACTGGGAATTGGACCTGGGTCCTCTGGAAGGCCACCTAGTGCTCTAACTGTTGAACTATTTCTATAGCCCTCTCTAGTCACATGTCTAAATAGTTGTTCATTCTTTAAGCGTGAAAATGGATACTATCTCTGAATCTTCATTTCTGAAGTTTCCTCTGTCACATAAAATGTTGATTAAATTTATTATCCTTCTTTAGAAAATGGTTTTTCTTGGTGTTCAGAGATTTCTGATAATATTACTCAGCAAACATTGATGTCTACTGGATAGTTTCTCATGTATAGTTTGGGCTCCCTAAGTTAGAACTTTTATGCCTTTCATGTAATTGTTAGTAGCACCTGCTCTAGTTTTCTTCCTGTTGCTGTGATAATGTGGCATTTAGATTCACTGGGAAGACCAAATACTTAGACTCAATTCAAATTTAGATTAAATGAATTTATCCTTACTGCTGGTAGAAGGATGGAAACCTTGCTATTTGGAAGTGGGGGTAATGTGGAATTTTTGAAGGTGGACATTGGGAAAGTGTGCATTACAACTACCCGTGGAATCCACAGCTGGACAGGAAAATTGTTTTACTTCCCTCAGTTGTTTTCTTTCACACTATGTAGTAATAAAAAGACCATTTCATCCCTTTCCCATAGCAGTAAGCAAGTTTTACAGAAGCAAAGGAAGCTATTAATACCTCACAGCCCATTATCCTATTCTTATCTTATCTCACCTGCAGGCCACTAGGATCTACCAGTCATTCCAGAGCAAAGGTCAGCAGCCCTTAAGGGATGCCTGGCTCCATATTAAGTTTCTTTAGTCATCACAGGGGGCCTGTGTAAATTGTTACTGGGATAGAGCAGTTCATTTCTGGCTAGGCAAAAACACAGTGCTGTCAAGTTAGAGCTGGCTGTCACATCTCCACAATCAAATAGTTCAACAAAAGGAACTTTAAAGGAGAGGGAGTTTATAAGGCTCACAATTCCAGGTTATAGTCTGATATTGTGGGGAAGTTGAAGCAGGAATTTGAAGTAGCTGCTCTTCTTCCCAGTCAGGAGCAGAGAATGAGTACTTGCAAGCCAGTGCTCATTTGCTTTCTTAGCCAGTATGGAATTCAAATTCACCTCAATTAACACAATCAAGATAGTCCCCCAGGCCCATCCCTATAGGTCAGCTTGATCTAGATAATTCCTTATTTCAATCATATCCATGATGGATTCTAGGTTGTATCAAGTTGATTGTTAAAACATCAGAAAACCTTAGTAAGAGCTTCATAAAATTTTTAAGTGAAAAATATTTACCTATTCACTTCATTCTCTCCTCATCCTCCTTTAACTCAATCTCCCTGGAAAACTAAATGGTAGATTTTTGTCTCCTTCTAGGTTGTAAAGTAAGTTTTGTCTTATTTGAAATAGTGTCTTCACCGTGTTACCCAGGCTGGTCTTAACACTGAGGTTTAAGTGGTCCTCTTACTTCAGCACTTTCAACTCCCAAATGCACACTATCACACCTGGCTATAAGTGCGTGTTTTTGTTTTTATTTTTGTTTGGAGATAGGATCTTAATGTTTCCAAGGCTGGCCTCAAACTTGATAAATAGGGAGGAAAGGAAAACCTTGAGCTTCTGATCCTTCTGCTGGGATTACTGGTGTCATTATGCCTAAATTATGTGGTGTTGGGGATGGAAAAAGGGCTTCATGCAGCTGAGCTACGTACCACTCTTATGATTTTTCTTACATATACAGAATAATAAAGTCATCTTCCTACTTGCAGAAGTGGTTCACAGCTTTTTTTTTTTTTTTTTTTTTTTTTTTGGCATGTTTGAATTGCCATCATGCCACTCTCGTGCTTTGAGGGGCCGGGGCCATTATTAAGTAAATACAACCTTAACAGTCTTAGATAACCAAGACAGCTTATTAGTAAGTAGCAGGTGGGTGTTGTGAACAGTAGATACATGTATCCACTGGACAAGGGAAGTAATAAATGTCCTGGGGAGAGTGGTGTGAGATTTCATCATGCTACTCAGAACTGAGTGCATACTTANACACAAAACCTTTTTAACTTACAGAGTTTTCCATCTAATATTTTTAAACTATGGAAAGCAAAACCAGTTTTGCTTATTTACTTATAGCCATTTATAGGAAGAATATAAGAAAATTCTCAACAGCTGGATATAAGAATGTAGTCTAATACATTAAAAAAAAAAATCAACCAAGAAGTCCAATGATGAGTAGATAGAAATATATAGGCTCTGTACACAGTGGAATGTTGTTTAGTCATAAGAAAAGGTAATTCTTTCATTTTTATTAGCACATATGGAACAGGAGGTCATTATGTTAAATAAAATAGGCCAGATAAGCAAGATAAATAGTACATTGTTACTCTCCTATAAACTGAAAAGTCATTTCCACAGCAGAGTGGCCACTACAAACTGAAGGGCAGAAAGTAAGAAAGGGACCCCTACAGATAGGCAGGATTCTGTATCTTGTTTGCTTTTGTGTGTGGATGAGTGTGGAAGTCACATTTGGGGGATCTGCCTTCTATCTTGCTTGAGGCGGGTCTCTTGTTTGCTGGTGTTGAACCATGAAGATTCAGAGGATTCTCTTGTCTCTCCCTCCCATCTCCTCATAGGGGATGTGGGATTACAGGTGCATGCAACTATGCTGGACTTTAAATAGGAGCCGATCTTCACACTGGGCATGGCCGGCACACTGGGCACTGCCTTAAATTCTTTCTTCTTGTTGTGATACTCTGATAAAGGAAACTTTAAGGGAGAAAGAGAAAGAGGTCATTTGGTTAAGGATTCCAGATTATAGTCCCTCATTGCAGGAAGTCAGGCAGGACCTTGAAGCAGTCATGAGTAGAGAGAGAATATTCATGTATGCTACATTCAACTTGTTCCTTTTATATTGTCCAGTATCCAAACCCAGGGAATGGTGCTATACACAGTGTGACTCTTCACCATAACAATTAACATAATCAAAATAGCCTCCCAGTGACATATCCATGGGCCATCCTAATCTAGACGATTCATCATTGAGACAAGTTGACAAGTACAACTAACTATAATATCCACTGAGCCATCTCCATAGCTCTTTTGTTTTTTTGAGACAAGGTCTTATTGTGTAGCCCACATTGGCCTGGAATTTNTGATGCTTCTGCCTTAGCCTGCCTTTCCAGGTGCTATGAATTCAGGCAGCTCCACTATGCCTAGCTTAGTTCTGATTTGGGCATAGCATAGTAGAGTAACTTAAGTATAACAATACTTGATAAACTTAATCTTTTAGATTTTTAAAAGAAAATTTAAAAAAAAACAAAGTCTCCCTTCAAAGTAATGATTAATATTTAAACAGGTGGAAGGGCTTACTGCCTTATTTAACCTTTAACCATTGTGCATTGAGAACATATATAAAATTATACTAAGCCCCTGAACATGTAAAATATATTTCAGTAGATACAGTTTAAGAAAATCCAATGTTTTGACTCAACCCACTTGTGCTCTGTCTTAGTTACTTTCCTGTTCCTGTGTAGACACCCTGACCAAGACAGTTTAAAGAAGAAACAGATTATTGAGAGCTTCAGTTTCAGAGGATGAGTCCATGACTATTATGGCAGGAAGCATGATAATAGGCAAGCAGGCGTGGTGCTGGAGCAGTAGCTGAGAGCATATATCTTGGTCCATAAACACAAGACAGGGAGAGCTAACTGGAAAGGGTGTGGGCTTTTGAAACCTGCAAGCCCACCTCTTCCTACAAGGCCACATTTCTTAATCCTATCCAAACAGTTCCACCAGGTGGAGACCAAGCACTCAAATATATGACCCTAGGTGGACCATTCTCATCCAAATCACATGCTCCTGTGAAATAACTAATATATATAGTGTGTAAGAATGCTTACTAAATAATCAAGACGACCTGAGTTTAAATCCCCAGCCAGGCATGGCCATTTCAGATAGATTAGCTGGCTATAAAATTCCCAGATCTACTGGTCTCTATCCTCCAACCTCCAATATAGAGTTACCAGAACATTTAGCTATCTTTTTAGTTGGTCATGGTTGAACATGGTCTATAATTATAGTATTAGAGAAGTAGAGAGGCAGGAGGATGACTACAAGTTTAAGGTTAGATAAGGCTACATAGTGAGACCCTGTCTCAAAGCTGTAGGTATTTGGGGACCTCTGTCCAGAACTAGAGCAGTAGTAAAGTACTGATACATTTTGTACTATACTGGATGACCTAGTGAGGTGCTCAGCCAGTGTTCTCATCTCTGCAGCCTGGAGGTCCAGAATTAAACTTCAAAAGTTTGTCTCCATGGCTTGTTTCTGTGCTAGCAACTTTAGTGTGTCGCTTCCCATAAATTCACACAACACTTGTGAGACAGGTAATTTTCTCCCTGCCAACTTATTCTCTAGTTTTGTACACATGCCTTCTGGGTATCCTGCTCTTCCATTCAGTCCTGTATCATCAAATTCTACTAGGGGCTCAGTACCACAAGACTGTCCCAGGTCCCATTCCTGGGAGTCCTGCACTACTGGGGACTGATGGCAGATTTAAGGGATATCTTGTAACAGTTCCTTCTTTGCTATGGTAGTGCCAGCTTTTTTCAAGGGGTGGATAGGGTTTCCATCTCTAGGCAAGAGTACACTATCCTCTGAGCACTACCTTGTATCAAATCTTACTCAGTACTGGTGCTTGCAGTGTTAAACTCTGGCTCTTCCTGCCTTCTAAAGCTGTGGATGCNGTTGAAGGTTCTATGCCATTGGTGCTGGAGGTGCCTCCTGAGACTGCCTTGAGTTTTTCTTCTTAGTAGTATACACTCAAATGTGAGCAAAAGAAGCTCTTGACAAAAGAAAGTAAAAGAAGGTGCTCCTGTCATTCAAGGCATTGCAAGTGATGTAATGTTTTGTACCAGGGACAAAGGTCAAATTATATTTTTTCTCTTGTTTTTATGGCTAGGCTAGCTCAGCCTTGGACAACACAGGGTCCTGGAAAGGAGGGNAGTGGTAGACAGAGACATAGGACTATGACTCTGGCTTCACTTCAAGAATGTTTTGGTTTTCTATAGTTGTTTCTATAGCAGTTTGGCTAGCTACTAATAATAGAATTGAATGCAAGTCCCCTTTGTCCTATTCTCTGAGTTCCTCTTCCACACTTCTCTGTTCCTGTGGTCTTGTGTGTGCTGGAGGACATTCTTCCTTATACTTAGACATGGTCTCATGCCTATAGCTTTGTGAAGTCATCTAGCCACACTGCAGTCAGGGTTTGTGCTTGAAAAAGGANCTATTGACCATCTGGATCCTCACAGTTTTAACTTTTTATTTTGAGATGAGGCTTCACTNAATTGCCCAGGTAGGCTTTGAACTCACTCTATAGCCCAGCTAGGCCTTGAACTTGATGTCTTCCTGCTTCAGTTTTTGAGTGCTGGGATTATGGACATGCATATAAATGACTCAAATAAATGTCTTGGTATGTCACAAGTGATATAGCCATAAAGTTGAATGCTATGCAGGTGGATACATTTTTAGTGAAATATAATAAATAACCTGCCTGTGTATAATGAAAAACAAACAGTAGATCATGTTTGTTAGGGTTCCATTTGTCTTAAAAGATGTTTTAGATTATGTTTCATTTTTCAGATAGGGTCTCTCCACATTGTCCAGACATATAATTTATAGGTAGAGTGAATGCTTAGCATGCTTGAGTCTCTATAAGTCCCATCACCCTCACCTCAAAAAATAATAAGTAAAAGCAGAAGAGTGCCACTTAAACAGGTGACAGCTGCTTTGTGTAAAGTGAATCTTTACACATTTCATTGATCTTGACAATTGGCACAATTATTGTTGCAGCTTCCATTTACTACTACTCTATCTGGGTACCCCTTATTAATGTGAGGTCCTTTTGTAGTTACCATAGACATAATTTGCTTCTATTTTTCTTTGAAATTCTGTCTAAGCAGAGTGATTACCATAAGTTTGAAGCCAATCTGCTCTACAAAGGGAGTTCTAGGCCAGAAAGACACTCTTAAAAAAAAAAGTGGGGGGTAGGGAGAAAAGTTTTTAATAGAAGATCTTTATTTGTGTTTCTTGCAGATTTGTGACATTCAAAAACCACAGACTACAACACTACTACTAAATCAGATCAACTATGAATTGGAATGCAAAACCGGAGAATGCTACCCAAAACCCACCACCATATTCTAAAAGCCAATCGTCTGTTTTGCAGCAGTTTTTAATGCCTTCCACAACTTCTCAAAGTTCTTTCAGCTGTCTTGCACAGAACCAAGAAGCATGCATGTATCCCAGTAATTCAAATTCAACTTCACAGCCACTTCTGAACGTCAGGAGTTATATAACTCCTCAGATCGCTGTTTCTAATATGCATAATAGGACAGTTGTGGCTTCACAGACTTCAGTAGAAAGAGTCACATATACAAATGTTAAAGGAGCCCAGCAACCAAACCACAATTTGCAAACAGTGTCTTCAGGAGTTATGCAAAATGTCTGGATGAACTCATCAATGAGGAATTTTATGCCTTCTCATACAGAGGCAACCACATCCCATAAATCTGATGGAGGGACTAATATGCCTTATATGCATGCACCACAGAGTCAGCTTGTCACATCAGATACCTATTCTGTGCAACTACAAATGACTCCTTCAAATTCTTTAAGAGTTCCTATAACTTACCAAGGAAATTATCAAGGAAATCAGGGACTTAACCACTCGATACCAGATCAGCTGGTTGACTGGACACAGTGTACATCCAATGAACTTACTTACTCAGATTACAGGCCACCTCAAAAGCAATATCCTTATTTACCCCAAAGCTTTGTGCAAGAACCTTCTGTTCAGAAACAAAACTTTGTGCCATCTGCATCATTACAAGTTAAAAATAATCAGCTTCCACCTTCTACACAGACCTTACAGTCAAAGCATCCTATACCTGTGTCTTCATATCAGTATGCTGCAGAAGCCAGCAAAAGACTCCCTGCTCGTCCTTACAGCTGTAGATATGGAAGCCAACATGTGCAAAATTCTCAGCCTGTTCCTAGACACTTGCCTATGGAAGTTCCTCAGAATTCAGAAATGCACTCATCTGAAAAAAAGAAAGATACTTACAAAGGCTTTCAACAGCAGTGGCAGAACACTAATAAAAATTTCAGCACCATTGGAAAATTCTGTGAATTGAAAATAAATACAAAACAGTCTTACAGTGACTCTGTTAGCTCTTCTGGGGATGGTCTTCAGTCTCTTGTTCCAAATAATCAAGAGGAAAGAAAATATTCCTGCAATCCAAGTACAAATCAAGTACTAGACACAAATGCTACAAAAGAAAAGCTAGTGAGGGATATTAAATCACTAGTAGAGATCAAAAAGAAGTTTTCAGAACTTGCAAGAAAAATTAAAATTAATAAAGATCTTTTGATGGCAGNTGGTTGTAGTAAAACAGCCAATACTTCTTATACTGAACCAACTCGGCACTCTGAATTTTCAGNAAAAGAAATGTCTGCTAAAAGTGACAGTCACTGCTCCATGGAATTGCTAGCAATATGTCTTTCGCTTTGGAAAAACCAACCTCCAAAAAACACAGAACATGTTCCAAAACCTTTAGAAGAAAAACAGTGTCCTGCATCAAGAACCAGCACAACAGCAGTTGCAGTTCAAATCCCATGAATGAAGTTCGTGTTAAGAATTTTTGTGCAGGTGTTAGAAATTCTCAGAAAATGACCAGCTCATCACAAACAGTCATGTCAGTTCTCTCACCAAGTTACGAGTCTTCGGATGTAGTTGTTGGAAAAGGAACAGAGCTTCAAATCGCTGTGGTGTCACCCTTAATTCTTTCGAATATCAATGCCTTACCTGGGAAAGAGTTAGCACCTGTAGTTTTACCTGAAACTGTGTATCCAGTTGTTAAGGAAGGCAGTGTTTGTAGCTTACAAAACCAGCAGCTGGAAAATACAACAGTAACTGCTGCTTTGCCCTTTGATGTTATGGGAGCAGTAGCAAGTACTACTGTATCAGCTGAGCTTTCCCTGCCTGTGCATAAGGAAAAGCAGCACAAACCAACACAGGGCCATCTAGACATAGCTGATAGCAGCCTAGGAAAATGCTCTCCCCTGGGCGCTGAAGCTCTGCCTAACCCTAGTGACAGCACCATTGTGAGTGGACCCATGTTACAGATTGAAAGTATCTGTTCTCTTGCAGAAGGTGATGTGTCTTACAATTCCCAGATAGCAGAGATATTCAACTCTGTACAAAATGAGCCACAGAAACTTTCACCTAATCAGCAGGTAATTAATAGTCAACAAGAAGAACAAGTAGGTGACACCACTGAAAATAAAGACTTTGGTTTTCAGAAAGATAAGTGTGTGCAGTGTACAGATGTTTTTCATGAAATCACTGAGCAGCCAGAGCCGCTGCAGCCTTTAGAGCCAGAATCTAGTGAATATGTTGGAGCAAACAGAGAAATTCTAGAGGAAAGCATTAAGGAGAACACTGGTGGAAAAGAAACAGCTAAGGACATGTGTTCACCAGCTGCTGTTCAGCAAGATCCTCACCCTCAGGAAACTGATATGGTCAGCAATAAGTCAGGCCACAGTCTATCTGAAATAAATGAGACTAATGATGAAAATGAACCTGTCTCATACCTACATGACCAGCTGTCAGAACTTCTAAAAGAGTTCCCTTATGGCATTGAAACTATTACCAGACATGAAGTTTCTGTTGGCCAACAAAAGACAAATGAAATCTCAGAAAATCAAACTGGTAGTAAAACTGATAATGTGTCTGGGGATAGCACAGACCAAATAAAAATTACAGTATTAAACTCAGAACAAATCAAAGAATTATTTCCTGAAGAGGATCAGCCCTGTGACTTAGACAAATTGGCAAAACCTGAGAATAGAAAAGTCAGTGCAGTAAAGAGCCCGTGTGACTCACAGGTCCCCAGAGAAGAAAATCATGACCCTGGAATGTTAGACCTGGAGAAGGACAAAATCCATTGCTGTGCATTGGGGTGGCTCTCAATGGTTTATGAAGGTGTGCCACAGTGTCATTGCAGTTCTGCAGAAGAGAAAGGTCAGTGTTCCTTGGAGATCAACAGCTGCAAACAAGGAGAGCAGTCCTGCAATAGTGGAATCACTATCTTTGAAATTAATCCTATTTCTAATAATCCCAAAAGTCCTCTGATCCAAGCAGATGAGAAAGGCCATTTTTCTGAAGTACATGGTAAAAAGATAAAAACATCCAAAACAAAAGACAGCAGTTCACCAAGGGTGGAACAGGAATTAACTGGTGATTTTTCAATTAAATGTTACAAGAAAGATAAAGAGAAATCTAAAACAAAAGAGGATGGTTCACTGAAAATGGAGCAAAAAATAAAAAATGTTTCATCTGAATGTGACAGACCAAATCCCTTAAAAAGCAATAAAATAGCAACCTCTGAAATAGTTCATGTGATAACTTCCAACTCTAATGAAAGTATGCCAGCATTTTCTAAACAAGCTTCTCAGGAAAGCATACAGAAAAAACACATATCCCAAGACTCAGGTCCAGGAAAAGCACATGTAGGACTTTTGCCAAATAAAGATCCATGCAGGAGGAATAGCTTTTTGGTACAGTCAGTGTCACCAGAAAAGAAAAAATTGAAATTCAAAGCAGGTGGCTCCAGACTGAAATATTTTGAAAAAAGAAAAACAGACCATGTGCTTATCCCAGATGTGGAAATAAAAAAGAAGAAATATGAAAAACAAGAGCAGAACAAAAATGCTGGAGGCACACTCAAATTGTGCAGTAGTCTGACAGAACCAAATGAAAGCACCAGTGTTAAAGAAAAGACAGTGCCAAATTCTGAGTCCTCAGACTCAAAGGACAGCTCCTCTAAGAATACTAGAGTTATAACCTTGCAGGAATATTTACAACGGCAGAAGGACAAACATATAATAGGGAATAATGCTTCTAAAAACATCTGTGTAGACAATGTGCCGTGTGACTCTGAACACATGAAGTCCAGTAAGCATTCTACACCAGCAAGCTGGGGAAAGTTAATTGAGGGGCAGGGTGTTAGTGGAGAGCCCTCAAAAGAACCAGAACATAATTCCTCCAGCCAAGGCAAAAATCTCAAGGTCCACCATTCTGAGGAGTCGAGGACATACAGTGTGTCAAAAAATAGTAAAGGAAAATCTGATAGGAAGCAGCCAGACAAAGCCTATATTGATAAAACCAAGTTAGAAAGATTGACCAGTATGAGTAGTAAGTCCAGCCAGATAAATCTCCAGGTAAAGGAACAAAGGAAACAGTACCTGAATCGGGTTGCATTTAAATGCACAGAACGAGAAAGCATTTGTCTCACCAAATTGGACAGTGCATCCAAGAAGTTTAGTAAGGAGAAAGAGAAGAGTAGGACATATACACCCATGACAAAAAATGACACAGACAGACGAATGTTGGAGTTTAAATTATGTCCAGATATGCTTTTAAAGAATACAAGCTCTGTTGACAAGCAGGATGATCCTGGGCCTGGGCCTGGGAAGGAGCAAGCACCTGTGCAAGGTTTAGTATAATTTTCTTCTTTTTGGGGGATGAGGGGAGATAGTTTCACACAGTTCAGGCTGGCATTAAATCATATCAAGATAGGCCTTTTTACTCTGATCCTCGTCTTCATCTCCCCATTGGTAGAGATGTAGGCCACAGGGCCCAACCAGTGGTTTTGTTTATGTGTGAGGCACCACAGAGGTGTAGTCCTAGGAGTGGGTGAGTGGGGTGGGTTAGAGTTGGGGTTACAGTGAGTCAGTGTTCATTGAGTAGCATTTGGTTTGTGTTTGTTGCCCTTTATTTTAAATTACAGTAAATTAGTACTGGCAAATTTTTCAAACATTTCCTGAACACAGGTATTTTATTAAGTCCTTAAGAAACTGCACTGTGAAAAAGCATTTCTTGTGGTAAAAGTTGTAAAACTATCAAGTGTACATTTGTTTCAAGAAGTTTTGGTTTTATGGTATTGGTGGTCAAACCACCAGCACTCTTATCTACCACTGAACCACAGGTACAGCTAGTGTCTTTGTTTTAGTTTCCTTTTGTACTGGTAATTTCAAAGCAGCTTGTATGTGAAACTTTGTTCCAAATATTGAGAGGTAATGTAAGTGTTAATAATGAGTCAGTTTGTTGCCATCTTTAAAACTGAGGATGAAGATGTTATCTCCAAAGTCAAAATGGTAACATCTAGCTACTCATAAAACAGAAGACTCCTTGAAGCTATAATTGCTTGGAACAAATTAATCTTTAATTACTCACAAAGTCTAAGTGGTGACTGGCAGAGTGGTACATATGGAATGCTGGAGGTGGAAGAATCCAGGGAGTTTAAGGCCATCCTTGGCTATGAGATATCATCTAAAAAACTAAAAATAGTAAAAAAGCCAGAGTCCCAATCATGAGTCATAGTCTCTCCATGAAGTGTAGAATTAAAAGGGAAAATGGATGAAAAGTTATGGATATTACAGCTAATACATTGTGCAATGAAACTCAGATTGGAAAACTATAGGATTTTAGTTGTAATTTTAGTTTTGTCTGTGATTTTTTTTTCTTTTGATTATATCTGGGGTGATAAAGCTATAGCATAAACAGTCAGTGCTTTTTTGTAGAAGGTGATAGGTACAGAATACAAAAATAATTTCGTTTAAAATGGCTGATTTCAAAATAAGACATGGTGGCACACATCTTAATTTCAACACGTGGGAGGCAGAGGCAGGTGGATCTCTGAATTTGAGACTAGCTTGGTTTACATAGTAAGCTCCAGGCCAGCCAGAACTACATAATGAGACCGTGTCTCAAAACAAATCAAACTAAAACCAAAAGGATCATTTCAGTAGGCATTTTTATTAGGTTTTTATAATCTAAGACCTTGGGTGTAACTGGAAATTCGGAATTGAGCAGGGGCAGTGAGTGACTTCCTGTCTCATACCTTTAAATAAATACCCTGAGAAATGTTGGTGATTCAGCCCAGATGAAGAAATGTTTATTTAGTATGAAAATTAAAACCAACTCATTTTTCTGTTGTAAAATATTCAGTTTCCTTATATGGTAAAAATAGTTTTTCAGGTTCTTTTTTTGTTTGTTTTTATTTTTGTTTTGTTTATTTTTGTTTTGTTTTATTTTGTTTTGTTTTTTGTTTGAAAGAGACAGGGTTTCTTTGTGTAGCCCTGGCNGACCTGGAACTCACTCTGTAGAACAGGATGGCCTTTAACTCACAGAGATCTGCCTGCCTCTGCTTCCCTAGTCCTGGGATTAAAGGCGTGTGCCACCACCGCCTGGCTATTTTTCAGGTCCTTTAAAAAGGTTATACTACATATGGTATATAGGTATGATATAAGATACCTCATGATGTATTATATATAGGTAGGNTTTTTTTTTTCATTATACTAAAATAGAGGAGGAGTAAACTCTATGTATCTGAAAACAAATATTTAAACAGTTTCAGGAATAAAAACTACAAAAGAAGACTGGTTAAAATGCATCCCTACAAGGACAAAGATGCCTGAATCAAGTCAAGAAATAGGTAAAACACCATCTGTTTCCTTTTGTTGTTTTGTTTTTGGTTCACCACCTTGTCTATAACATGGATATAATTACAGTACTATCTCAGTGCATGATTTTATTTGTATTCTTTTTTCAGTCACTTGGTGTTTGTTTTTGAAGGTAAGACCTGTCTCTTATACACATCTAGATGTGTATAAGAGACAGGTCCCAGGCTGGCCTCGAACTCACAGAGATCCGCCTGCCTCTGCCTCCCGAGTGCTGGGATTAAAGGTGTGCGCCACCGCCCGGCTTCCAGTTCCTTTTAACAGAAAAATAACACTATCACACTGAATTAGCTGAGTTTTATATCTTAACTGGAGTAGGGCTAGACATAAAGTATTGAATTGTCTGGATCTGAGCTTACCTCAATTTTGGCATTGTAGCAAATGATATGTGAATAAGAATATTGTATAATTGTGATTAAACGCTTCCCTAAGATCTGTGGCAGGCTGGATTGGCTTCCANTATGTCTGCCAACCTCCATTTTTAATTAGTGTATAAGTATGGGTCTTTGGGTCTGTGTACATGAGTGCTGTCAGAGGTGTGAGACCCTCCTGAACTGGATTTATAGGCAATTTTGAGCCACCACAAGAGTGATATNCACTCTTAATCACTGAGTCATCTATTTTTTTTTTAATTTTAAAAACTTATACTTTTTTTAAAGAAGAAATTTGACAAAGGTAAGAACAGAAATTCAAATGTATATAAGCAAGCATGTAGAAACTGAGTCATAGACGTACTGAGATAATGTACATTAGAAAAAGCTTAGCTAGCCGTGCTGTTTCATGCTTATAACCCCAGTACTTGAGAGGATAAGGCAGGAGGATTATAGAGAACTGGAAACCAGCCTGGGTTACAAAACAAAGTACTGTCTCAAAGAATGAGCAAAAAATGGGCTGGGGATATAGTTCAGTAGGTTGAGTGCTTGCCTTGCATTCTTGAGGCTCTGGGTTTGACATTCAGTGCCAGCCTGTTAGAGGAATGGCTAAAGCAGGATCAAAAGTGTAGGTGTAGTGAAGAGGGGAAGGAGGCTCCTGAAGTGGGAGAGAGAAATGCCTGGAAGCAGGAGAAACAAGGCCCATGGAACACTGAACTAAAGGNTTAAATGAAAAGGGAAGATACTGGCTTTTCTGAGGCTATAAACTGTAAGATGAATTGCTAAACCGTCTTACTAATAAAAAACCAGAGCCAGATAATGAGGTAAAAACTGAGAGATCAGAAAAGCAGAAAGAAACCAGCCATGGTCTTACCACATGGAAATCCTCAGCCAAAGAGACCTACTTTCTGTATACCCACACCCATATACCTTTCTGTTCTGCATCTCACTTCCTCTCTCTGCCCAGCTCCATCACTTCCTGTCTGTACAGACCTCCAGACCTTTGTGGTTAGTGCTGGGATTAAAGGCGTGTGTCACCATGCCTGGCTCTGTTCCCAGTGTGGCTTTGAAGGATTAAAGGCATGTGCTACCATTGCCTGACTTCTGTGTTTAATATAGTGGCTAGCTTTCTCTTCTGATCTTCAGAGAAGTTTTATTGGGGTACACAGATAAAATATCACCACAATCTACCATGGCCAGGGTAGAATATTAAAGTTAGCCCTTTTTCATTCACTGTTTGGAACTGGCCAAGCTCTTTATTGCTCTTCTTTTTTCTTTTTTCTTTCTTTCTTTTTTTTTTTAAATTAAAAAGATGGTGTCTTATGTAGCCCAGGCTGGCCTTGAACTTCTGGTCATCCTATCTCTACCTTAGTGCAGGATTATATTACATCATGTACCTGGATACCTTTCTGTATTTTTTCCATTTTGTTTGGTTGTTTTTATTTTTAATTATGAGTGTATATGTTGGGGGAGAGGGTTATGTGCATGTGGGTGTAGTGCCCTCAGAGTCCAGAAAAGGACATTGGATCCCCTGAGTTATTGGCAGTTGTGAGCCCTCACTATGTAGGTGCTGGGAATCAAACTTGTCTCAGTCTTGCTCTTTTTTTTTTCCCTTGAGACAAGGTCTCACTATGTTGCCTTGGCTGGCCTAGAACTCTCTTTGTAGAAGCTGGCCTCTTCTCAGAGATCCACTTGCCTCTGCCTCCCAGTTGCTGGGACTAAAGGCAGCCACCACTGAATCATCCTTCCAGCTCCTCCNTTGGATTTTGAGGCAAGCTCTTCCTGTGAAACTCAGACTAGCTGGGTGGTGGTGGCATTTGCTTTTAATCCTAGCACTCTGGAGGCAGAGGCAGGTGGATCTCTGTGAGTTCAAGGCTAGCCTGGTCTACAGAGCGAGTTCCAGGACAGCCAGAGCTACACAGAGAAACCCTGTCTCGAAAAAAAACCCAAAACCAAACAAACAACAAAAACTCAGACTGGCCTTGAACTGAAGATCCTCCTCCCTCAGCCTTGAAAATGCTGTGATTATTGGCATTTACTGCCATTTCAGTAATCTAGCTCAGTTTTCTGCCCCCACAGATACTGCACATTTCCTGTCACGTTTTTCATTGTATGTTTGTCTTATTGAACATTAAGTATCAGTTTTGTTTTCTTAGACCGGGCTGATTCAAGACTCTCTAAGAGAAGCTTCAGTGCAGATGAATTTGAAACGCTACAAAACCCAGTAAAAGACTCAAATGTCATGTTCCGGACCTACAAAAAAATGTACTTGGAGAAGAGAAGCAGAAGCCTCGGGAGCAGTCCAGTGAAGTAGTCACAGGATGTAGTGGTTTTGCTTAACCACCAGGCTATCCCTAACTTTTTCTTTTCAGGCTCCCTTGCTGGAAATAACTCAGGACTTTCACATTTGGATTTCCCAGCCAAGGAGTTAAATTACAGCTTACGTTATGTTTTTCGTTGATACTGTGTGACTAAAATGTTGGATTAGCTGCNGGTGAGCAGGCAAAGAAATAGATTGCATTTGTCTGGGAACTACAAAGTGTGTGATCTTCTACATTGTCGAACCATGTTTACTATTTTAAGTCTTGCTGGCACAGTAGTGCATACCTGTGATCCTAACATTCGGCAAATGGAGACAAGAGGATCAAGAATTGGCCATCCTCAGCAGCATAGTCCATTGAGGTCAGTTTAGGCTACATGAGACCCTCTCTCCAAAAACAACAGCAACCAAAAACAACAAGAAAGTGATTTACACAAATCTAACTTTGAAATGCTGTTATGCTGATGTAACTATTCATTAGCTGAGGACTTGTTTGACTGGGACTGTAAATATATTTTTGTTTCTAAGCACATTAGCAAAACTTATTTTTCAGAAAATGCCCACTGTGAATGTCAAAAGTATATTCTAAGTATTTTGTACCTTATTGTAAAGGTTTTTTCAGAAGTCTTGTTTTATACTTTTGTTAAACTGAATGGAGTTTTTGGAAGATGTCTTGACATTACTTTTCATACTTGAAATAAACATTTATTTTTTAAAGAACTACAGTTGAAGTCTTCATGGTTTCATTTCTTACCCTCACAATAGACACATTTGGATAAGTTAGGCACACCCTCAGGGAGGCTAAGAAGGCCTTTGCTATAGAGGACACAGAACGTTTACTTCTAGGAGAGCATTGGTTATTTTTAGAAAATTCTTTTCTCTCCCAGTGGTCGAAATGGAATTCTAGACCTCATGCATGTTAAGTGCTCTGCCACTTAACTATACCCCTAGTCCTGTTTCTTTTTTAACCCCTAATGTATATATACACANTGAAACGTGAAAGTACTTTGGAAGTGTAAGGTAGACAAGATTTTAAGAGAATTATGCAGAAAGTTCCTTGTAGATTCAGCTTCCATATTGCCACCAATCTTAGAGGAAACACCTACTTACCAGCTTTTTATGTGGCATCAAGGAATACGCATGATTATTTGAAAATGCTATTGCACCTTTTCCCATTGGAAAAAAATGAATGGAAGGCTGAGGCAGGAAGATTGCTGCCAATTCAAAGATAGTCTGGCCTAGGCAGTAAGATCCTGCCCAATCAAAAGAAAAGGTAGAGGCTTAGGCAGTGAAGGAAACCACCAAAAAGAGAAAGCTGGTGAAAATGTAATTGAATGAGGTGGCATGTTCCAGCCCCAGCAAGTGGCAGAACTTGGCAGCTTTGGCCATATGGTTCTGGCTTTAGAGTTAAGGATACAAGAAAGGGGTTATGGAATCTCCCTTCTACAACTAAGGAAACCTGCTGAGTCCAGGCATGTGTCGAGGGGTGTCCCTGCTTGGAGACCCATTGTGTGAAGCTATGAAGGTGAATCCTGGATGGTCCTGGAGACTCAAAAGATGTTAGAGATGCCAGAATCAGGGCATACCTGCCAAGGAAAGTTGCTAATGGAGTAAATCAGCCCAAAAGAAGTGTGTTGCAATCAGTAAAACTTGAAGTTGGAGATCTGAGAAGCTTTTTGACATCAGATATGGAGATGGAGAGTTTGGAATTTGGTCCAGTNTTTCTTCAGTATCCTCACTTTCCTCTCTTTTAGAATGGTCATGTATATCTTGTGCCATTATATGTTGGAAGTATGTGATCTGCTTTTGATTTTGACTTTATAGCGATTACAATCAAGAGATTGCCATGATTCCAAGAGACTGTCATAGAGTATGGGGACTTTTAAAGTTGGACTTAACACATCTGCATTATGATATTATAAGCTCATGGGGCCAGGGAATGGATGTGGTAGTTTGGAAGAAAATGGCTCCCAAAGACTCCTAGGGAGTGGCATTATTACAAGGTGTGGCCTTGTTGGAGTAGGTATGGCTTTGTTGGAGGAAGTGCATCACTAGGGGTTGGGCTTTGACATCTCAGAAGCTCAAGCCAGGCCTACTGGCTCACAGTCCTGCTACCTTCGGATTTATATGTAGAACTCTCAGCTACCTTTCCAGCACCATGTATGCTCTGACATGTTGCCTCTCCTTTGGAGTGCTGGGATTAAAGGCATGCACCACCACACCCAACTCTAAGCTTTTCATTAATTTCTTTTCACAATTTGAAGTTTAGCTGGATAAGATCTTGCCCTGAGATCACCGCTCCCTTTATTCTGTTTAACATCAGGCTTTTCTTTAATCTGTTAATCTCCTTGAACACAGAACTTGATTCTACTTCCTGGTGCCCCCTTNCTTCTTAAATTGTACATTTTGTATTTTTCCTTGCTCAGCTTGCTCCTTTTCATGATAAATCTGCATAAGAGTGAACACTAATAACTACAGAGTCAATCCTAGGCTGTTTGGATATTTCCTCTGCTAACACAATCAAANTCTTCAATTTAGCCTCTTGCAAATTTTTTGGACAAGGGCAGGAAGCAGCCAGATTCTTCATCAAAATATCACAAGAACACTCTGTTGGACACGTACTAACATTCTTGTCCTTTGAAACTTCTTCAGCCAGGCCCGACAGTTCGAATCACCCTCAACACCACCACTGTCTTCCTTGTTCCTATTAGGATTGCCCATTAAGCCCCATTTAAAGTGTTCAACTGCTTTTCAATTCCAAGTTACCAAATTCCACATTCCTCCAAACAAAGGCATGATCAGGCCTTATCATAGGAATACCCCAGTCCATAGTAGTAACTTCTATCTTAATTAGGTTTCTGTTGCTATGAAGATATGCCATGACCACGGCAACTCTTTTAAAGGAAAACCTTTAATTGGGGCTGGTTTACAGTTCAGAGGCTTAGTCCATTGTTATCA
Source organism: Neotoma lepida (assembly GCA_001675575.1). Classification (NCBI taxonomy): domain Eukaryota; kingdom Metazoa; phylum Chordata; class Mammalia; order Rodentia; family Cricetidae; genus Neotoma; species Neotoma lepida. The sequence goes on from LZPO01034956.1 coordinate 89,018, forward strand.
TGGTAGGAAGTATGGCAGTAAGCAGGCAGACAGTGCTGTAGAGGTAGCTGAGAGTTCCATATATGGATCCAAAGTCAGCAGGAAGANACTGTGAATCACTAGGCCTGGCTCCAGCTTCTGAGATCTCAAAGCCCAACCCCTAGTGACATACTTCTTCCAACAAAGCCATACCTACTTCAACAAGGCCACACCTCCTAATAGTGCCACTCCCTATGAGTCTATGGGGGCCATTTTCTTTCAAACACCATACCATGAAAAAGTTGAAGGAGAGAACAAACTCCACAGAGAAATCTTCTAATCTCCAGCATTGCACACGTGCACACACACACGGTAAGCACACACACAATAGTAATAAGTTAAAAAAAAGTAAAGGGTGAGAATAAGAGATGAGAGAGAGAACTGCCATGTGAAGAACAGTAGGGATAGGCCGAGGANCACTTTCAGGTTGAATTCTACAAACAAAGGAAATAACAATATCAGACTTGGAGCTGGGAGGTGGCTGATGAAAAGTTTCATATTATGTGATTTAGTTCAACATAGCATACACAATAAAGAGCATGGAGTAACTAGACATTATCTATGNCCATAAATCAGGGCTGCTGTTAAGCCACAGCATAGAAAGCTTAAATGCTCTGTGCCAGAGAGGACTGCAAGGACATGTGGCTTTTTCAGGCTGTGGGATATGGCACCTTGAAAGTGACTATTGTGTTTTAGGGGCAGACCGATATTCTAACACAGTGTAGGATGCCTATCTCTTTATGGGGTTCAGGTAAAGGAGTGACACCCTTCCCTTAGTCAGGTGTGTCCAGTAATCTCTTGGGCCTGAGATCCCAATTTACTTTGATGATTTTATAGAGTGGCACTCATTCTACTTTTAAAAAAGTTACATTTATTTGTGTGTGTGTGTGTGTGTGTGTGTGTGTGTGTGTGTGTGTGTATGCTACAAACATGTATATAGAGGTCAGAGGATAACTTGTGGGAATTGGCCGTCTCTTTATGCCATGTATGTCTCACGATTGAACATAGGTCTGTTGTTTTTGTGCCAGCACAGCGGCTGCACCTGAATATACTGCTGTTTCAGCTAGTAACTACAGCTCCACAGTTACTGGCCCACTCTCATGGAGTAGCCTGGTGGGCCTTCTATGTCCCACCAAATCTGCCTCCTGCTGCTGTCACCAAAAGTAGTTTTTAACTAAATATCATTCCATTTACCAATTAAAAACTCGAGAGTTAGAAGCTGGTGTGAAAACCTGCTAGCTCAGAGAGGTTGAAGAGCAGCTAGCTGACCTTCCCTTCTGCCACTACAATCCAAAAAGGACCACCACATTCAAAGTCTGTCCCTGCTACTTCCTGTGTGTCTCTCCATTTTCTGTACTCCCTCTGACTCTATGATTACTTTCTGTCAACTAGCTGCTGGCTCTGCCTCCTGACCCAAGGTTGATTTAATTAATGCAAATGTAAACTTGGGGTTCACAGTGTGATCATATGTCATGCAACATAGGTCTTTGGGCACATCTATTTCTACTTTTTGGAATAAGTTCCTTTATAGTCTGTGCTTCATGGGTGGTCCTAGATAGATGGTATGTATGTTTATGTATATACTAAGATGTGGATTCATTCCCCATCTTTAAAATGGAGTTCCCCAGGGCAAGACATAGTCTGAAGAAACAATTTTATACACTAAGGAGTAACTTAGGGGTGAGTATAGCCTATCCCAACCTGTACTAAATTTGTAAGTGAAAAACAGTGGAACAGTAAGGAAGTGGAAATATCACAACTGCCCTTCTAAGAATTTGAAATACTGTGTTAAAGTGTTGGAATCATCGCAATTTACCTACATTAAGTTTTAAAATACCATAAAGAAGAGAGGAAGGCGGAGGTAGCTGGGGTTTATTGAAGCCCATTAAAAAAAATGATATTTTCTCCTTTAAAGCATGGCTATTTTTGTAGATTTTAAAAATTATTTTCCTTTCTTCTACTCTGTTCCATTATCTTTGTAGATTTTAAAAATTATTTTCCTTTCTTCTACTCTGTTCCATTATCTTTGTAGATTTTAAAAATTATTTTCCTTTCTTCTACTCTGTTGCATTATCTTTGGTTAGAATAGTGAAATCTGCATTGTACTGATGCAGGAGAAACTTGAAGTAATAAAATTGATGTTATAAAGTACTCACTAATAAATTTGTTTAGTGTTGGAAGACATTGCTGGCTGGTAGAGGTAGAAGTCGGCCATAGCCTGGCAGCTTTTTCTAAGCTCAGCAATATGGAAACTCCCTCCCTCCCCAGCAAAGCTTCCCGCTCTCTACCTAGCCTTATCTGGAGGATGTCTGTGGGCCTGGAGGACAGACCCTATCTGAAAGCTGTCTCTAAACCACATGCCTGTCTCTAAAACCAGATGCCTGACTTATCTATCTTTAGCTTGAACCATGACATAGGACCCTGCTAGAAGGCTCTCTTGCTACACATACTAGGAGCCTTATGATAGGAGNGCGCCTCTTAATTCAAATTAGGTGATGTCCCTGCCACTGTCCCCAGCCTTTCTTCCTNGAATGAAGTAGAGTTTTAACACTTAATGGCCTCCCAGGAGAGCTGTTTCCTCTCCGGGACTCACAAGCTGTGGACCCTGCTCAATTCATTTTGGACCACTATCCCAAGGAAGAAACATGGAGTGAACCACAGTTCACTAAATACTAAAGTTGTTCAAAGTTGAATTTAACTGAAGGTACACTGCTCTGATATGACTGGAAGGTGAAGAACCAGTCTGACTCCATTTTAAGGCCAGGAGCCATTTTGCTGTTTTATTAAAAATGTTTTCATTCACTGTAAGAGCTGAGTTTCTGTTTTTGTGTTTCTGTTTCCTGGAACCTGACCTGTTTTTTAGAATATCCTGACCTGTTCTAACCAGTGACCACAACCCATATGATGACTGTTTTTCAAAATTTTCTGTACTTTCCTAACTGCCCATTGTCTCGCTTCTGTAAACATGCTTACAACTATTTGTGGTTTTATTCCTCCTTAAAAGGGCCCTGAAAAATGGACTCAGGACTGCTCTCTGTAACACCATTTTGGGCAAGGTGATTGCTGGCCAGCTCTGGGTACTCAAATAAACCTTGCTCAATTTGGTCCAAAATTGTGGTACTGGTGTTACGCTTATCTGGTGGGGTTAACAAGGTAAGTAGTGTACTAACCAGGCTTGTTAGAAACTATTGGGTGAAAATTTTGTATTATAATTGAAGTTTAGGGTTGCTGAGAAAGTTTCTGATAATATTTGTTCACCAAGTATGACCTCCAATTACACTCCATTCCCAAAACAAAAGGAGACAACTCTGACTTATAATTAGTTGTTAGGCTCATCCTCATATCACAGAACATATCTCTAAGGGTCACCTCAAGAGGACAGACAGTACAGAGTCATAGATAGTAAATCTGGTCTGCCTCTAAGTCCTCTGTGCTCCTATCAAGANAAGCATAATTCTGCCAGGTGGGCAAGATGAACCCAGGTAAGGACTGTTGGAAATGAACAACACTGATATACTCAAAAAATAGTTCTAGCAGTATCTTTGCTGTGTAAATCTCTTATCTGCCCAAGTAGCCAGACTTGCAGTCTCCTGTCTCTGTTTAAACTGTCCAAAGTGTAACCTGGGGCCTGGTACTGAAAAATATTTAAAGATGACAGTGTATGTGAAATGTATAAGTTTACTATGTATATAAGTTAATAAAGTCTATTCCTGGCTGGCTCCTCTTCAGGCATTAGCCAGAACCATATTAAAAAGATTTTAAATAAATCTATATTAAAGCTATATCAAAGATATTTTCCTTTATTATTTATCTCCTTTACTTTATATTTCCTTTATTCTAAGTATGTGGAATACTTTCTCAGTGGGAAGGCACATTAATTCTAAAACAGTATCTCTGGACCTGGGTCTCCATTAACATGACATTCCAAACTGCCGAAGGACCATAAANTTACTGTGGTGGTTTGAAGGAAAATGGCCCCAGAGGCCCATAGTAAGTGGCACTATTAAGATGTATGGCCCCTGTTGGACTAGGTGTGTGAGCAGGGGGTGGGCTTTCAGGTCTCAGATCCTCAAGCCATACCCAGTGTCACATGCACTTCCTGCTGTCTTGCTGGCCGGATGTAGATCTCTCAACTCCTTCTCCAACATCATGTCTGCTTGGACACTGCCATGCTTCCCACCATGATAATAATGAACTAAACCTCTGAAATTGTAAGCAAGCCCCAATGAAATGTTATTCTTTATGAGTTGCCATGGTCATGGTGTCTTTTCACAGCAATAGAAACCCTGATTAAGACAGTTACCATCTAGCAGGGGCTTTCTGATAATGAACAAAGGTACATGCTTGTTTCCTTAAGAGTTATGCTAAATGGGCTTCTCTATCATGTGTAGCTGTATGTTCCAGAAACAAAATAGAAAGCCTGTGTCTTAGTTAGGGTTTCTATTGCTGTGAAAAGACATCATGACTAGGGCAACTCCTACAAAGAAAACATTTAGCCGGGTGGTGGTGGCGCACGCCTTTAATCCCAGCA
>LZPO01034956.1:100154-120220 GCA_001675575.1 Neotoma lepida
ATATGAGAGACTAAGAAGCCAAAGATGTATAAAAAGCTGCTGGTGAACAATAGAAACTCCCTCTGTAAAAGAGCCTTGGGGTTCCATTGCTCTAATTAGAAAAGTCTATGTCTAAGTTAGGGTTTCTACTGCTGTGAAGAGATACCATGACCATGGCAATTCTTATAAAGGAAAATACTTAATTGTGGTTCCTCATTTACAGTTCAGAGGTTTAGTCCATTATCTTCATGGTGTGACAGAGTGATGTGCAGGCAGACATGGTGCTGGAGCAGGAACTGAGAATTCTTACATCTTGACTCACCAGCAATAGGAAGTGTTCTGAAATACTCGGCTTGGCTTGAGCATATATGAGACCTCAAAGCCNACTCCACAGTGACGTACTTCTTCCAACAAGGCTACACCTATTCTAACAAAGCCACACCTCCTGATAGTGTCACTTCTGATGAGTTTATGGGGGCCAATTACATTCAAAATACCACAGGGGGTGAGGACAGATGGACTACATTCAGGGCCTTGTTCACAACAGGCATGCACTGTTCTACTTTTGAGCTACATCTCCAGTCNACTCATCTTTAAAAAAAAATTATTTATATAGATTGATTTATTTCTCAGGGTATGATGGTGCTTTTATATCCCCAATTTTAGATCAAAGAACTATTAGAGGCAGTAGTGTTATAAAGCAAAATTTTTATCATGGTGCTGGGCCTACTCATTCCATACTGGAATAGGATATATTGGTGATATTTGGCTACATAGACCATTTATAAGGATACAGAGCTGTTGGGTTCAACCATAGGTCAACCAATCAGGACAGACAAAATGTTCACAAAAATCACAAAAGCAGAACTGCAGATTTACAAAAGAGTTTAACCAAGGGTCAGCCAATTTGGAACAGGCAACCTGGATACAATCTTAAGATTAGGACTCATTTGGTGTCCTCTGTTAATCATTGTGACAGGTTTTACAACCTCATGCTTTACCAGCTCTATGGTTACAACCTCACTGTGGCAGGCTTTACAATCCCATATTTTACAATCCCCAAGGCAAAAGTTTTATCTCCTGCTTTACTTAGGGAGATTCAATTAATCCGTTAGCAAACAAGGGTGTCAGACCAGATCCAGGTGAGAAATTTAACTCTTTCAGTGCTTGCCTTTAATTCAGCTCTTGGGGAGACAAAGGCAGAGGCAGAAGAGGAAAATGGATCTCTTGAGTTTAAGGCCAACCCAGTCTACTTAGTTGCTGTCCTTCTGTACCCTGTGAGTGTGTGTTGCTCTCATTGTTAATAATAAAGCTGATTGGCTGGTAGCCAGGCAGGAAGTATGGCAGGACAGCCAAACTAAGGAAGGGAAGAGAGAGGCAGAGTTAGGAGGATGCCAGCCAGCCAGCNGCTGAGGAAGCAAGACACGTAAAAAATGAGGTAACAAACCATGAACTATGTGGCAAAGCATAGATGAGAAACATGGGTTAATTTAAGAATAAAAGCTAGTTAGTAATAAGCCTGAGCTACTGGCCAAGCACTTAGAATTAATATAAGCTTTTGAGTGATTATTTGGAAGCCGCTGCGGAATGGGGCAGGACAGAGAAACTCTACACATAGCGAGTTCCAAGCCATCCAAAGCTATATAGTGAGACCCAGTCTCAAAAAGAAAAGAAAACATTTATTTGTATGTGTATGAGTGTTTTGCCTGCATGAGTGTAAGTGCAATACATTCATGCTGTTATGCCCAGATTTGGGACCCCCAAAAAGACCACCGGAAANCAAGAATTTCCAGAATGCAACAGCAAGGTTTATTCTTAATGCGCAGTTACAAACCGGCTCAGAATTCCCGTCAGCCGCACCCCGTCATAACAAGGCAGGGAGGAGAATTGCTCTTTCTTTATGAGCCTAGCTTTTAAAGGCAAAACCCCAAAATTTCTCAAAGGGGTGGGGGTTAGTATGGGTTCACTTTTTACTAGCTTACTCAGGAATTTCTGCAGTTCCTGATCCTTCATTTGATCGACTTATCTCTGCTTACTCTTCAGGTTGACCTGTTGTTTGTCCTATCAGCTATCTCCGGTGCTGGGGACATTCAGTGTTTAATCAGTTGCTTCTAGATAGCTCTCCGGGCATCCTGACTTTGTGACTTTTGTACTGTTTCAATTCCTGGAGCCTCTGTCAGCATTACCTGGGAAGCTAGAATTCTTTTTAATTCAAGCAGAGGCTGTTAGTTTAATATTATTTTTGAGTGAGGGTCCTATTTTTAAATGAGGGTCCTTCACATGCCTGGTACCAGAGGAGTCCAGAAGAGGGTACTGGGTCCCCTAAATCTGGAGTTACACATGTTTCTAATGCTGTTGGTCACTGAACTGATGATCCAGATGCCCCAAATCTTAGTAAGAGAGGGATAAAAGGAACTCAGTGGTAGAATGCATGCTTAGCCAGGGTTAGGCCCTGCGTTCAAACCCCAGCATACCCAAACAGACAAATATACAGCAACAAAAAAGCTNCCAAAGATGTGGTGTAGTTTGAATGTGAAATGTCTCTTATAGGCTCATATATTTGAACATGCTTCTCAGCTCTGGAACTGTTTGCAAAGGTTATGGAAACTTTAGGAGGTGAATCTTTGCTGGAATAGGAACATCACTGGGGTAGAGGACTGGGGTTTGAAGATTTATAGCCTGCCCCTCTTCCTGTTCTCCACCCAACCCCCTTGTTTTCTGTGTATAGATCTATATCAGTGAAATGTGGTCTATCAAAAGCCTTTAGGGTCCAGCCCTAAAAATTTTCTCCCAGAGTTCGAAGAAGGCTCTACAAACCAGCGAAGGAATCTATCTGTCTGAGGGTATTGGAATAAATCTACTCACATCACGATTCCTCTGTCCATGTCTCTCTATTCTTTCTCTTTCTCTTTCTTTTCCCCTTGTGGCAAGGTTTTTTCAGTTATATACATATACAAAACAAAGGCAATTCTCTGGAAATTGCAAAGTTACAGAGCTTGGACATTCCTTTATCTCTGAATGATGAGAATGTCTTTCTGAAAATATGTTGCTCTGATTGGTTGATAAATAAAGCTGTTTGGCCAATGGTGAGGCAGAATAAGGTTAGGCAGGAGATTGGAACGAGAAACAGGAAGCAGAGCAAGGAGACATCATTTTTGTCATTGAGAGAACAGCATGTAACGGCACACAGGTAAAGCCATGTAGAACATGTGGTGACAGAGATTATAAAATGGGTTAATTTAAGATGTAGGAGCTAGCTAGCTAGAAGCCTGCCATGGCCATGGTTTGAAAAATGATATAAGCCTCTGTGTGATTACTTGGGTCTAAGCGGCTGTGGGAGATGAGCGGGACCTGACAAACTTTCGCCTACATCTGAAGGTTCCAAATTGATCTATTTGAAAGACTCCTTTTCTGACTATGTGTCCTGCCAAATGGGTGATAATTGAAGGGAGCTAGCTTTTAACATTTGTCTCAGAGAACAGAGCAGAGATTAGGCTGTGGGAACCAAGGTTATTGACTGTATGACTGTCCTACACAGTGGTGGGGGGAAGTTGCCCAGCACATGAGAGAAATTATGCCCGGTAAATAATCAAAGCACTGCTATGCCATGGGAATAGATCCCAAAATTGTAATCGATGGGAGAAAGCTTATGGCTTCTCATAAGTCATCTACAGCAGGAAACAGCCAAATCATTCAAAAGGCAATAATGNCTTTTTCTCTCTGAGCCTAACTGCAAGATCACACCTAGCTATAAGTTTCAAACTTGTGAAAAGAAACTAAAGAAAAGCTTAGAGCCAGGTATGGTGGGGCATACCTTTAATCCCAGCATTGAGAAGGCAGAGGCTGGCAGATCTCTCAGTTTGAGGCCAGCCTGGTCTAGAGATCCAGTTTCATGACAACCAAGCTTAGGTAGTCAAGGACAGAAAGCTGGTGAAGATGTAATTGAATGAAGGGGCCATGTTCCAGCCCCAGCAAGCAAAAGAATTTGGCAGCTTTGGCTACATGGTTCTGGATTTAGAGTTAAGAATAGAAGGAAGGAGTTATAGAATAGAGCTGCTGTGTCCAGGCATGTGTCAGGGGTGTCTGTGAATGGAAGTCTATTAGAGACGCCATTGAGTTAAGCTGTGAAATTGAAGCTTGGATTACCTTGGAGAAACCTCCATGTGCCATGCTTCCTGCCATTATGTTAATGGACTGAACCTCTGAAATTTTAAGCAAGCCATTCCAATTAAATGTTTTCTTTATAAGAGTTGCCATGGTCATGGTGTCTCTTCACAGCAATAAAAACCCTAAGACACCTTGTTAGAGAAGTTGTCCTTTTAAAGACATTTGTGTCTATAACTTAAAGTGATTATATAGTTCACATAGCATCTTCCAGAGTGGAACATCTCATTCAGAGTAACTTAAATCTGAGACCCTAGGCTATGGTCACTTATTTTTGCCNCAGAATAAACTATCATTTATTTTCTTTGGAAGAANTTTTTAAAAATTAGACAATTTAAAAATGTAATCATCTTAAAATGAATAATCTCACTGAAAATTTGTTTGTTCTGCATAAAAATACTAGTTTTGAACCCATTTTTCATCTTATTTCATTTTTCATTTTAATTTTCAACAATAAAAATTGTACCATGTCAATACAAAGTACTCAGTCAATTATTTTTTTAAATGTTTTATTAAAGATTTATTTTTAATTATATGTAGGGGTGTGTGTGTGTGTATGTGTGTGTGTGATGTATGTGCATGTGGGTATGTATATATGAATGCAGGTGCCCTAGGAGATCAGATGCATCAGATTCCGGGAACTGAAGTTACATATGGTTGTGAACCATCTGACATGGGTGCTGGGAACCAAACTCAGATATTCTGGAAGAGCAGCAAGTGCTCTTAATTGCTGAGCTATTTTTCCAGCACTCTCAGCCAATTTTTTAAAAGAGATTGTCTTAGTAAGGATTTCTATTGCTGTGAAGAGATGCCATGACCATGGTAAATCTTATAAAGGAAAACATTTAATTGGGGCTGCTTTACAGTTCAGAATTTTAGTCCATTGTCATGGAAGGAAGCATGGCAGCATGCAGGCAGACATGGTGCTGGAGTGGTAGCTGAGAGTTCTACATCTGAATCAACAGGCAGCAGGTAGTGACTGAGACACACTTCTTCTAACAACCCTATACCCTCCAACAAGGTCATACCTCCTAATAGTGCCATTCCCCATGAGCCGATGGGGGCCACTTTCTTTCAAACCACCTCAGATACCTAAAGCATGATACTATACTCTTATGTGGTATTTGATCACACTGTGAACCCTGANATTGTGTTATTTAATTAAATCAACCATAGGTCAAGAGGTGGGACAAGCAACAAGTTGACAGGAAGTAACCATAGAGAGTGGAAGTTGGGAGGTTGGAGAGAGAGAGAGGCATAAGAAGTAGAAGGGAGGGAGATCTGGTTGTAGGAGTTTTGTTTCAGACAGCTTAGGAGAGGGCCCTCTTTCTGAGACAACAGCAGAGGAGGAAGGTCAGTTGGATGCTTTCTCTGCCTCTCTGAGATAGCAGTTTTTCACCTCAGCATCTGTCTCCTGAGTCTTTATTGGTAAAATAAAAAGATAGAGACTTAGTTAAAACAACATTTGACTCCCAATGTGGAGGCAGCTGAGGTGGTGGTAGTGGGAGGCAAAGCCCCCCCCACCTCAGCAGCAAGGTGATGGTGGCTGCAGAGGCACAGTCAGCAGCTGAGGCAGCAGTAGATCAGGTTCAGCTGCTGTGCCACAGATAAAATCAACACTAAAGTATAATTTTAGTAAATCTAAAGTATCTTATCTCTGTTGGTTAACAAATATTTACCATAGTTACTTGATCACCAAAAAATACAGTCAATAACAAATAGAGGCTTTTGTGCAGTGGAAGGTTGGTGATCAAGACAACCTAATGTTCTTAGTTTGAGAAAGTAGAGAAACTTCTTGCTAACTCTGGACCTGTGTCTTATGATTTGTTAGAGCATATTTTATTCTTTTGAGACAAGCTATCATGCAGCCTAGGTTGGCCTTGAAGTTGTTATGTAACCAAGGATATCTTAGAACTCCTGATCCTCCTGCCTGTTTCCCAAGTGCAGGGATTACAGGCATGTGTCACCATGCCTATTTAGGGCCATGTTCTCTTTGTGAAGGTGCTAGGATAAATTCTACTCCACATTTCTCCCTTCTCTTCTGATACTGTCATCTTTGGTGTTCCTTAGCTTTAGATACAGCACTGCAGTGACACTTTATCATCCTATAGCTTTCTTATTGTACATGTCTGTCTATGTCTCTTACCTGCTTCTTGTAAGGACACCAGAATATTGGNTTAAAGGTCCATGTTTAACTCTCAGCTACTTCTCCAGCACCATGTCTGCTTGCATGCTGCCACACTTCTTGCCATGATGATAATGGACTAAATCTCTGAAAGTGTAAACCAGCATCAATTAAATGTTTTCTGTGGGATATTTATACACTGTGTGAAGATGTATTGCTGTGATTGGTATAATAAAAAGCTGAATGGCCACTAGCTAGGCAGGAGGTATAGGTGGGATTTCTGGGTAGAGAAAAGAAGAGGAAGAGGAATCTAGGTGCATCGGAGACACCAAAAGACAAGGGGAGGATGCAGGAGGTACAAGATGGAAGAGAGGTAATACCATGTTGATAGAATGTAGATTAATATAAATGGGTTAATTTAAGTTTATAAGAACTAGTTAGGAACAAGCCTAAGCTATAGATCNAACTTTCATAATTAATAAGTCTCTGTGTCATTATTTGAGNTCTAACAGCTGTTGAGAAACTACTCTACCTATGGTGTCCAATGTGGAGGCTTGAATATCCAAACATAGGGCCTGAGAAAGCTAAGAAAACTTCAGGACAAGGAGCCAGATGTAGATTCCTAGACCTGTAGCCTCTTAGGCAGGCTGGTGCTCGGTGTATAGGGACACAGCTCCCAGATGCTGCCTTCAGGCTTTGTTTCCACAGGAAACAAAAAGCTATGGTTCTCTTCAAAATTAGTGAAAATCAGATTTGATTATGAGAGACCTCCTGAAAATTTTGTACTTCTTGTTTAATCAAGTAATATTATATCCTTCTCAGGTATCTGATGGAGTTGAAGATGAGATAGTTATAGNTACAGTTTTCCTTGTTACCAAATTCAAAAAAGAAACTCATTAAAGAAGTATAAAGTATATAAGTTTGAGAAACATAAAACCTTAAATTGTTTATCTAGAAAGATATTTTAAGGTCTAAAAAATATTTTTGGATGATAATACAAGTTATGATATAAACTGTTTTAGGTATAAAACTTTGGACTCACTAAGGTAGGATAGATAATACAGTATTTTCTCTGAATTTGCCAAATACAAATGGACTGGACATTGTGAATGTAATTCTTACTGGATAATTTTTCTTATTGTATATAGTTTTACTCTGTTAGAGTTAAAACCTTTCCATTTCATTTAGATAAAAGGGGGAAATGAGGAATAATCTTTTTGAACACTGTGAAGATGTGTCACTCTGATTTGTTTAATAAAAAGCTGAATGGTCAATAGCTAGGCAGGGTTTCCAGGCACAGAAGACCTTTCCTTTTTATTCAGACAAAAAGATGGAAATGTTGTAGGATATTCATACATGATGTGAAGATATATTGCTGTGATTGNTTTAATAATGAGCTGAATGGCCAATAGCTAGACAGGAGGTATAGGTGGGACTTACAGGCAGAGAGAGGAAGTAGGAGGAGATAATTGAAGTGTGGAGGAGATGCCAATGAGACATGGAGGGAGTCGGACATACAGAATGAAATAAAGGTAAAAAGTTACATGGTAAAATATAGATTAATAAAGCAGGCTAATTTAAGTTAGGAGAGCTAGTGAGACAAGCCTAAGCTAAGGCCGAACTTTCATAATTAACAATAAGTCTCCATATTGTTATTTGTGAGCTGGCGGCTCAAAGAAAATTCCNACTACATTTTCCCTTATAAGAGTTACCATGGTCATAGTGTCTCTTCACAGCAACAGAAACCCTAAGACACTGCCTCATAATTTGTATCATACTAACCTCTGCAAATACTTTATTTCTAGACAAAGGCACATTAACAGCTGCTGGGGTTATTGTAGAGGACATGAGGTCCTTGTGCTCACAGATAAACATGAGGGAAGCCAGGAATGTTAAAGATGCAGGTGTGTCTCTTCAACAGAAGGGATGTAAACCTGTTTCTACCATGGAAAGCTGGGAATGGATGTAGTTAATAACCTGGTTATCTTTGCCATTTGTAAAGCCAAGCCTCACCTGAATTCCCTAGACTATTGTGTTTATCCTAGACTTTTCCTCCCTAGACCTTTATCCTGAGCATTGTTTCTCAGTAAATAGAATCCATTCTGATGGAAGAGGTAATATGTGTTGCAAAAGACATATGCTTTGCAAAGTAGTTTTGATGTAGTCATGTTTTAAGTATTATTGTGATAATTGTCACCATAAAACTTTTTTTCCAAAGTTGTGCTACACTTATATCTATCTAAAATAAACTGCCCAGGGTCACACTCTAGAAGTTTGAACCAATACTGGCTAACTAAGTCGTGTTGAACCAGATTTCCTTCTTGCCTCACATGGATCATTACGCTGCTGGCCATGCAATGCAGGGACCCCCACAGGTTATGACCTCAGCATGTCTGGAGGGGGATATAGTGTAACTTGTTGCACACTGAAGAAATATCAGTGGTATTTGGANAGATTCTTTTCCCATTATATTTTTTATTTTATTAAAAATGTTGTCTTGGAACATAACACATTCTTTCTCATTGCAGGCTCCTGGCTCCAAATCTTCAGATGTGAATACACAACCTGTAGTAACTACAAAAACTAGGAAAGTAAAATGGCACCATTGCCAGGATAAGGGNATTGGAGAGCAATAGAGAGGGGGAATAGCAGAGTACAAGTGATATAATCAAGGAAATGGGAAAAGGTAGAGAGGTAAATACAGAAAAATGTAGAAAGTAGATAAAGGAAATAGGAGGATACAAATGATCTGATAGAGGAAATGGGAAAGGTGGGGCTCTTTAGAGAGAGGGAGGGAGGTAAATATAGAAGAAAGAGGGAGTTAAGTAAAATCACTAAGGGTATCTGAAAAAAAACACAAGAAATCATACTATTAATTATTTACCTAAACAGGTCCCTATAATACATATAATCCTTTGTATAAATATACATATATAATTTTAATTAACTTTTCTCATCTGGGTTGAAGGTGCTCCATCCAAGAGCCCAAGACCACCTAACAAAAACTCCAGTACTAAACATAAAACACCCTCTTTTGAGTTGTATGCCAGGAATGTCCAAGAGACTCCCCAAACATGCAGTTTATTGCTGTTGTCTTTGGTTACCACCCAGAGGTGAAGGGTAAGTTCCTATTGCTGAAGATACTATGCACTTTAGAAACAGGGCCCAGAGACCCTTGAGCTGGAACAGAACTGACTGCCCCCCACCAGAAGACTAGCTTTTATGGTACCAGAAGAAATATGCAAGCTTCCAAAGGATGGAGATATCCAATAGTCCTACTCAGCTATGACATTTATGAGCCACATGAATGACCAACATGATACAATAACCTTAGGGTGCAGTAGTGGCACACATACCTTGGTGGTAACCAACAGCTTTCTAATTGAACTTAAGACCTGCTCAAAAAGAGGGAAACCTTGCCTGGTACTGGAAACATAGCTAACTGCTTATTGCTAGTGAAGTCATGGTTATTGGAAGACAATCTACAACCATTAATTTACCAAACCAGCATAATCCCTAACAACAATCTATAAACATCTGTTCTTATACCCACAGAAAAGTACAGTCTTTACCCATCATGAAGGAAACTTCTGTTTTCAACAGAGACCACTACAGAAAACCACAACCAATTAAAATGCAGAATTGTGGAGCCCAGTACCAATGTATACATCTACAAAACACTATTGCACCTAAGGCTCAGGGATCATTGAGGAAAGGGGTGGGGAATTTAAATATAATAAGAACCAGAGGGTCAGGGAGTTTGCTGTGAGATTGTGTCTCCTTGTGATATCAGAAGCTACATCTATAAAGTCTCATCAAAATGACTGCCAAAATATAGCTGAACAAGGATGACCCCAATGGCCAAACCACAGTGGATGGGGAAAAGCTCTCTAGGCCTCAACCCTACACAAAAAACTGGAGGCATCTGAGAAAAACTGGGAGCAAGAAAAGTGATCTTCCCCAGGGAAGAACACACCAATTGATTGATCAGTGTCAAACACATTATAGAAACTGAGCAGGTTATATTTAAGAATTTATATGCATATGAATATACATATATATGCAATAACAATTAGTGAAAAAAGAGGCCATGAATTTGAAGGAGAATGGGAGGGGCATATAGGAGGGTTTGGAGGGAGGAAGGGGAAGTGAGAAATATTGTAATTATATTATAATCTGAAAAATAAAACTAAGAGAAAGAAAGAGAGAGAGAGAGGGAGAGAGAGAGAGAGAAATGCTATGCTATCTGGGGCTGGAGAAATGGCCCAACAGTTATGAGTGCTTCCCGCTCCTGCAGAGGACACAATTTGGGTTCATAACACCTATGCTAGAAGGCTCACAAACTCCAAATCAGGAGATCTAAAACTTCTGGGCTCCTTGAGCACCTGTACTCACATGCATATACCCACACACTGACACAAACACATGCACATAGTTAAAAATAATGAGTGAATCTTAAAAAAATTTCTTGTATTTATAGTGTACATACCAGAATTTCTGTATGTAAATGTTGACTGGAAGTATTATATGAAGAAATATACATGTTCTATGAAGTTAGGTATTAAAAATGAGGAGGTATTTGCTAGTGGGGGACAAGGCTTCCCTGAGAGACAGTGTGCAGTGGTTCCATCTTTCCTAACGCTGCAACCTTTTAATACAGTTCCTCATATTGTGGTGACCCCCACCCATAAAATCATTTCATTGCTACTTCATAACTGTAATTTTGCTACTGCTATTAATCATAATGTAAATATCTGATATGCAACCCCAAAGGCATCGTGACTCACAGGTTGAGTACCGCTGATATCTGACCAGCACACTTGGGCTTTTGTGAAGAGGAAGCTTCCTCAAAATGATCAAGGAATGTGTCAAAGACAAACATAATGGCATACAGTGTATCTTAGTGGTACACTCCCTCTTAACAAGAACACACCTTGAATTAGAACATCAGCTCTCTGTGAAACAAACAAATACAAATCTTAGTCATCTGAACAAGTAATATATAGTATGGTTAGCTATTTTGAGAGAACAAATAGTTTTAATCTTAGCTAGTCAGTTATAACAAAGAATAAAGAGTTAGATGTCCTGTGTTTGACCTTGTCACAGGTAAATAAGAGGGAATGTTCCACATAACTCATGGGATTTACCTAAGTCCCATGGAGAAGAGTGATTATTTGAGTAAGCTGTCTCTCAGAATGTGAAATAATAGACAATTTTAAGCTGTAGGCTTTCCTGTAACATCTAGGTTAAGGCAAGGGTGTTCACTCTTACTGCTTTCATTCATTACAGTACTGAAAGTTTTAGCAAGAGCAAGTAGTCAGGTTAAAGAAGTAAAAGGCACAGCAATAGGAAGAAAGGAAGAAAGTCAAATTTCCTTGTTTATAAATATGATTCTAAACATAGAAAAATATAAACACTCCATTAAAAGACCATTAGTACTGATGAAGAGGTTCGGTAAAGTTGCAAGATGCAAAATCCCACACACCAATAATCATTATTTTGTTTTGTTTTCTTTTTCTCTCATCCCCCTTCTTTCTGTTTTTGTTTTTATTTTTGTTTTTCTCCCTGAGGCAGGATTTTCTAGCATAGGTAGCTGAAGATGACCTTGAACTTCTGATCCTTCAGCCTCCATCTCGCAAGAGCTAGGGTTTCAGAGATACATAGCTGGTTTATGCAGTGCTGGAGACTGAACTCAGCACCTCCTACATGCTAGGCAAGCACTCATACCAGCTGAGATACATCCCCAGCTAGATTAGTTACATTTTTTAATGAACAAATTATTTGCTGAGAAATTTTAATAAAACCTATTTATAATAGTTACAAAAAATTAAACATCAAAGAATAATTTTAACCAGGACACTTAGAGACCTCTACAATACAGACTGAAGATACACACACACACACACACACACACACACACACACACACACACACACGTAAAGACCTAATGAGGTTTATAGTACCAGTACAATTCCCATTACAATACCAATAATGCTTTATAGAACTAGAAAAAATAATCCTAAAATCACATAGAATCACAAAAGACCTGAAAAAGAGTGGAGGTGGAGGTGGGCTGGAGCGTTGGTTCAGCTGTTAAAAGTGCTTACCACTCTTCCAGAGGCTAGGAGTTCTGTTCCCAGCATCTAAGTCATAAGACTTACAACTGCCTACAACTCCCACTCAAGTATTCAATGTCTTCTTCTGGCTTTAATGGGCACCCACATGTGTGTGAGTGCACACTCATATACACATACACATGCATACACACACACACATAGACAATAAATAATAAAATAAATCTTAAAAAAAGGACTGGTGAGATATCTTAGTGGGTAAGGACACTGCTGTGGGATGTCTTTCTGTATGCTGTGAATATGTGTTGCTCTGATTGGTTGATAAATAAAGCTGCATTGGCCTATGGCGGGGCAGGAAGAGGTTAGGTGGTACATTCAAATTGAAGAAGAGAGAAGAAGGGCAGAGTTGAGAGAGACTTGAGCCTGCCACCAAAGAAGCAACAAAATGTCAGCAGACCAGTAATGCCCCAGCCACGTGGCAACATATAGATTTAGAGGAATGGGTTAATTTAAGATGAAAGAGCTAGTTAGCAAGAAGCTGAAGCTATAGGCCATATAGTTTGTAATTAATATAAGCCTCTGAGTGATTATTTTAAAAGTGGCTGTGGGGCTGTGGGACTGCAGGTGGGAGAGATTTGTCCAGACTGCTGGGCAAGGCTGGACTGGAGAAATTTTCGTCTACAGGACACTTTCTTCCAAGACTGACAACCTGAATTTGATTCCTGGAGTTTACACAGTGGATGGAGAGAACCGATTCCACATGTGTTCTATGGCATGTGCATGAACAGGTATACACACACACACACACACACACACACACACACACACACACACACAAATAAATGTACAAAACAAAACAAAAAGAACAAAGTTGGGGTCATTACAACACTTGATTTTGAGAGCCATAGTAACCAAACAGTATTTGTTCTGGGATATTCACCAGAGAAGACTACTCAGACATGGGTTTAAGCCAATAGAAAGTCTTTATTAGCCAACTGGTGACTACACCGGGTATTCAGGATCCTAGTGTAGCACAGAGCNTTTCTCAGGATTACATACTTCAGTTAACAAGAACAGTTAGCCAGAAGNAGAAGTACAGAGGTCAAAAAGCAAGGTCAGTACATTTAGAGGCTTTCTTGTAACTATGGACTTTGATGAATTGGGTCTTTGTTTCAGTTTTGGCAGGTGGTGCTGTCTATGTATTTTTATGGCCTGAATGGCACTTCCATCATGGAGTCAGTTGTGCTAAGTTCTGGGGGCCTACTAAGGTCTGGGGCCCTGTTACAGTATTGGCATGAAAACAGACACATAGATAATATGACAGTGTCGAAATTCCTGAACTAAACTCATATGGCTACANCCAACTAATCTTCAACAAAGAAAGTTGGATGAAGGATAGCCATTTAATAAATGGTGCTAGGAAAACTGTATGTACTTATGCAGAAGAAAGAAACTATATCTTACCCTACAAGAATCAACTCTAGGTTGATCAAAAACTTATATGAGACTAGGTGTGGTGGCATATGTCTTTGATCCTAGCACTTGAAATGCAGAAGCAGGTGGATCTCTAGAAGTTCAAGGTCAGTCAAGGCTACATAGTGAGACTTTGTCTCAAAAACAAAGCAATAAATAAAAAAATCCTATATGCAACAAATGTAACTATGATCCAAGTAGAAATTGCAGGAGAAACACCCCAGGATATCAGTATAGGAAATACGTTTTTGGATAAGACCTCAAAGACAGAAATAACAAAGACAAAAACAGAAAAACTATCATTATATGCAATTAAGAAATATCTGTACAGCAAAGGAGATAATTGACAGAGAGAAGCAACAGAATAAGAGAAAATATTTACAAACAATTAATCTAAGAGAGGGTAATATTTAGAATATGTCAGGAACTCAAAAAAAATCAATGACAAAGTAAATAGTGCAATTTAAAATAGACAAATGATCTGGATAGATACCTCTCAAAAAAAGAAATACAGATGCGAGAAAATGTTCAACACCACTAATCATCAAAGAAATACAAATGAAAACCACAATGGGCACAGTAGTAGAACACATGCTTAGCAAGTGTAGGTTCAGCTCCTAACACCAAACCAAACCACAGTGAGATACCATCTCACTTAACAGAATGGCTGTTATTAGAACAAAAACAAAAGCATGTTGGTGAGGATGTTGATAAAATGGAGCTCTCATACCTTGTTGATGTGAATAGAAATTATCATAGCCATTGCAGAGAACAGTATGGAGATACCTCAAACAGCTAAAAATAAGTCATCTGACCCACTTATCCTGACTCTGGATGTACCTATCCAAATGAAACAAAATCAGCATATTAAAGAGACTCATGTTTATTAACAGCACTACTCACAATAGCTACAATTTGGGACCAACCCAGGCAGGGACCAACCCTGCCTACCAACAGGTGGTTGGATAAAGAAATGTGGTATAGATATATAATGAAATATTATTCAGACAAAAGAAACAATAAAATTTGGTTACTTGAAGCAAAATGGAACTGGAGGACATTGTAATGGCTTGGTGATGTAATGGGCTACTGAACTATAGTTGCACCATCTCATTAAAGTATTCTTAAGAAAAACTTTAAGTGCCAAAACTATCTTGGATAAACTGGTTACTGGTCACTTAGACTAGCTATGAATTTCTATACAATGTGTCCCTGACCTCAAGATTATAAGAACAGCCTGAACAATTAACTATCTTTCTGCTTCTGTAAACAACACTTGCTTGCTTTCTGCAGATGACCACAGCTGCCTTTCTGTGTACATCACACAATTGCAGTTTTTGACTGTAAAAGCTTAAGCAAATTGGAGGTTGGGCTGCTCCCCACTACTCTGTATGGGACAGCCCTGCCAGTGGAGTACAAAGGCTCCATATTGTTTGCTTTATTCAGGCCTCTCAGGTGGTTTCTCTTTGGGTATCCAAAGAGAAAGAAGTCAAACCCAAAAGACAAATGTTTTATGTTTGTTTTTATAGATATAAGCTTTTAAAAAGTGAAGTTGAGGGGCTGGAGAGATGGCTCAGAGGTTAAGAGTGCTAGCTGCTATTCCAAAGGTCCTGAGTTCNATTCCCAGCAACCACATGGTGGCTCACAACCATCTGTAATGAGATCTGGTGCCCTCTTCTGCCAGGCAGGGATACATGCAGACAGAACACTGTATACATAATAAAGAATTNAAAAAAATTACAAAAAAGTAAAGTTGAATGCAGAATAGTAATTTCTTAAGGATGGAAAAGGTGGGGAGGAGATTAGAGGAAGGGGCTGACTATTGTCTACTCAACAGAGATGGAAGTAAGAAGTTCTAATATTCCATAGCATAGTGATGCGACTTTTATTACTAGACTGATATTTGGTTTCTTACCCCATAAGAGGCCAATTAGGTCAAAAGACAAAGTGTTGAGGAAAGGAAAGTGATTTTATTCAGAAAAGACTGGGCCAGTGAGATGGTCCAGTGCGTAAAAGTGCTTGCTGCCAAAACAAGCCTGATGACCTGAGCATAATCCCATGAACCCACATAGTAGGAGAGAACCTATAAGAGCCAAAGTTAATCTGTAAGCCCCATTAGCCCAAGGACAGATAACTTCATGGAATGCTGGGGCCTGTTATTCTCAGGAATTAACGTAACACATGTTTTTGCTCCACTCCCCTAAACAAGTTTGTTTGCACGGGAAATGCTTGATTGGATGTAGGCAGGAGTTACATAGGCAGGAAATACTTCAGGATGTATGCTTGCCCTTGATTTGACCTGAGGGGAAATACAGTGACCTTGTGGCTTTGCCTTTTTAAGCCTCTGCAAAACATTACTAGTGGCCATTTCCTGGGAGCCCAGGAGTGGATCTGTCCAAAGTCCATCATCCTGGCCAGTATTTAATTAGAGTTTGCTTCAAATTTGGCTCAAAATTGTGGAATTGGTCTTTCTTGATTTTCAGGATTAACAGACCAACTCCTGCAAGTTGTCCCCTGACATTCACACTATTTTTTTTCCTTTTAAAATTTTATTATTTTATGTGTATGGGTGTTTACTTGTATGCATGTCTGTGTACCATGGCCAGAAAAGGACATCAGAGCCCCTGTAAGTCAAGTTATAGATAGTTGTGAGTCACAATATGAGTGCTATGAATCAAACTTGAGTCCTCTGGAAGAACAGCCAGTGCTCTTCACTACTGAGCTATCCCTTCAGGCCCTGACCTNCACACTATTGCTCACCTGTAAGTCCTCAGTCTTTCAGGTATTGGGATTATAGACATGTGCCACCATGCCCTTCTTACAAAGCCTTAATTGCAGGAAGGCTGATTTGAGGGTGGTTTACGTAGGTAGCTGATGATTGTTCCCAGACTGGTATAGGCTTCTTTACAATGAGGATCATCAGATCACACAAGTGATCCACAATGGATCATTGTCACCTAGTCTTAAGATAGTGCAGTTATGTAAATCTCAAGAAATGTAATTTCTTGGGGCTATTCTTATGACTAGTTACACATTACAATAGACCTAAGTTGCATGAGACTCTGCTGATTGCTAGACTCTCAGTAAAAAATGACCACAAATTCCTCATAAGAAACTTTCATAAGGCTTGGTTTCAGTATTTACCAATAACTTATTATGTGTGTTAGGATAAACTAGAAGAGAAAATCTTGAAGGCTGTAGGTGGATTTTTCTGTCCCGCCACCCAATTCCCAAATAACCACACAGAGACTTCTTATTAATTAAGAAAACTCAGCCAATAGCTTAGGCTTGTTTCTAACTGGCTCTTATAACTTAAATGAACCCATTTCTATTTATGTTGCCACCTGACTCATGGCTTTTACTTCTTTACTTGCATGTCTGTTCTCTCTCATCTGCTGGCAACTCAGCCCTTCTTCCTCCCAGCATTCTCTCTGCCCTGAAAAATTCTGCCTAGTTATTGACTTTAGCTTTTTATTAAACCAATCTGAGTGATACTTCTTCACAGTGTACAAAAAGATTATTCCATAACAGAAGGCTTTAAACATAAAGAAGTGATAAGCAAGTAAAAATATTAGTTACTCTGATGGATATGTACAGACTGTGAACCTATAGAGATACCATGCTGTACTTCATAAGTATGTATAATTATTAAAAATAGAGGATTTCAGATAACAAAGATTGGTGCTGACAGGGATCTTTTTTGTTGTTGCTTTCCATGAAGACAGAGTTCAATAAGGGTCAACACGACTCAGTGATCAGGATCACTGATCTGTATGTTTCTTTGGGTATACTGTCATGGTTAAAGGGATTCTTTTTCTAAGAGGATCTCTCAGTTGTGGGACACTGCTGCCATCATGTGGTACTCACTTAATGACTTTTGATTCAAAGAAACAAACTCTTTGTCAGACTCTAGAGAGTAAGTGCCATTCAGATATGTGCACAAAAAGCCATAGAGGCCAGGAGTGGTGTCTTATGCCTTTAACTCCAGCACTTGAGAGTTAGATGCAGCTGGATTTCTGAGGCCAGCCTGGTCTACATAGTGAGTTCTAGTACATAGTTCACAGCTACATTGTGAGACTNTGTCACAAACAAACAAAGAAAAAAACAACAAAAAACCCAACTAACCACCCAACAAACAAAAAACCATGAAGATGCAGANAAAACACCAGAAATTCTACTTCTTTTCATTTTTATAAAAAAAAGTCAAGAATTTAAACTGTGAGGATATTGAATATATCAGTTGTATTCAGAATTCTTCATNCTGAATGTATCTAGGTCTCTGCTGTGTATCACTTCCTCAGGGAAAAGTTGAAGCCTCATATTGTTATCAAACTTGGGGCCACAGCCTGTGCCCCCAAGCCAGGTTCAGTCATCTATCCTTAATATATCAATTAAATGAATCAAATTAATAGTGGCAAGCAGAAAAAGGAGACTTATTCAATATGGCCTCATTGGGAAGAGAGACAAAGAGACCTTGCAGCCCCTGTCTTAGTTAAGATAACCATTGATGTGATAAAACACTGTGGTAGTTCAAATGTATTTGCCTGCCATAAACTCATAGGGAGNGGCACTATTAGGAGGTATGGCCTTGTTGGGGGAAGTGTGGTCTCATTGAAGGAGGCTGGATGTCACATACCTTTAATCCAGACCTTGAGGCTGGGGCCACACCTTTAATCTGGGCCACATTTTCTGTTGGAAGTATGACAAGTAGCCCAGGTGATCTGGCCTTTCAAAATGCCTCGGTTGTGGTTTCCTCAAAAGTCTGTATCCAGAACAACTTCAAAGTTGCTAGCTGAGATTGTCCAGGTTCACAGACTACAATAGTCAGGACTTCAGTTAAGCCCTGTACTTTCCCATCACATAGAGACTGGACAACAAATTCTACAGCTAGCTCTCCCATGACTTGACCAGTATCCCAATTCTCTCAGGGCCCCCTAAAGACACTGTCACCCCTAGACAACAGGAAGTAATTTTAAGAACATGATGACCACATTCCTAAGTGGTAGATGTTTTTGGTCATTTGGTGGGTTATGGATGTTTGTCATTGTTTAGGGGGTTAGGTACAAAGGTACAAGTTGTTATTGGTCGTGGTCAGGGAAAAAATTAAGCAAAGGAGGTTAGATTAAGGGATTTCTTTCTTTTTCTTTCCTCTATCCTTTTTTCTCTCTTATCTATTAAAAAAAGGGAGCAGGGTGTATAGAAATGATAGGATAAATGGGTAGATTATTGAATCCACTTTTAAACTAAAAAACAACTACTAGCCTCAAATATTTTGCATTGATATGGATTTTTGTATATTGATACAAATTTAAGGTTATTTTTGTTATAACATTGTATATTTGTTTCTACTCTTGTTTAAGGTATTGTACGTATGCAGCTCATTTTAAAATGTAATGTAAAGTTCTAGTCCTTGAAAGCTATTATTACAAACTGTTTAAGATAATTACAAAATGCAGGTTAGTAGGTAGTCATCTATATGTAGTCGTGATAGGTCTGTTTTCAAGGTTAAACAGAGATATTTTGGATAGATAGGATGTCTTCAAACACTTCAGAGATGTACAGANTATGATATTTAAAATGTTTTAATAACATAAGGCTTTTCATGACAATGAGATACATCTGCTCCTGGTAGCACCAATCTACTTCAGAGAAGATAGTGGTCATTGAAGACCCTCCATATGGAGTTTGCTTTATATGTGGCAAAGCTAGCCATTTGAGCAAGAAAGTACCTTTGCCTTGACTGCTGACAGTATGCTCTCCAAATTGGACAAGCTGAAAATTTCCAAGACAAGGTAGTACAGTCCTTTAAAATTCCTGCTTCACAGACAAGTCTGTCAGATATTCTAGACCTATAGGCCAAAGATGGATGCGCCAACATTGCAGAGGAAACTTGGGTGAGTGTTCAGGTAGTGTCAGCTATCTCTGTCATTTCTATAGTTTTTGAAGTTGCTTACTCTGCACTTTCTGTTTTCTCAGGAATATTTTATCCTTCTCAGGTCTCTAATGGGGTTGAAAACTAGATAGTTATAGTTTAACTGTTTTCTTTGTTACTGAATTCAAAAAAGAAACTCACAAAAGAGATGTAAAGTTTATAAAGGTTGAGAGACATAAAAGCTTAAGTTGTTTATCTAAGAAAATGTTTTAAGATCTAAAAGCATATTTGTGGTGATATTTTATTTGTCTTCCCTAATAAAATTTATCTGAGGGTCAGAGGAAAAACAGGGCTGCCAGCCACTAGTAGAAAAACAATA
>LZPO01034956.1:138563-148670 GCA_001675575.1 Neotoma lepida
TTTTTTTTTTTTTGTTTAGACAAAAAGGAAGAAATGTGGTAGAATGTTATTTTAAGGTGTGTTACTTTTGTTTATGCTGTGGAACATTTGTTTAATGATGCAAAGATGCGTTACATTTGTTTGATAAATAAAATTCCCCTGCAGTCAGGAGGCTGAGTCAGCAACTAGCTGATAGGAAGTGGTAGGGAGGAGCTAGGTGGAAAAGGGCTTTTAAGTGGGGGTGAGGAGAAAAGGTGAGGGCTTTTTGGGAGACATGAGCAAGGAGAGGAGGTGAATGACTTGCTATTCAGCCTGTCTGAGGAGCAGAATTCCATCCACCTCAACCTTTGAACCTTGAGTTCTTTAGAAGGACAGAGATTTAGATAAGTTTCCTTCATAGCTTTGAAAGAGTCAGTGCCTGAGGGAACAGAATCCCCTCCAGCTGTGGCCTTTACAGCCAAACCACTGCTGGTAGGGGGCAGAGTTGCAGTTGCTGATTAGTACAGCTGTGGCTTAAAAGGTAACAATGGTTTAAAAAGAGGACAACAGANCATAGCAAGGAAATACTGAATCAAAGCAAGACCTAAAACCAGCTTGGCAAACTCTAAACTCTGTTCAACCTTGTTGACTGCAACACACTTCTTTCTCTTGGGCTGGTTCCACTCCCTGTTAGCAGCTTTCCTTGGCAGGAATCCTACAACTCTGGTATCTCTAACATCTTGGGTTCTCCAAGGCAATCCAGAATTCACAGGGCATCTAACTTCATAGCCTCACTCAATGGCCTCTCTACTAGGCCTCCAATCAAGGATACCCCTGACACATGCCTGGCCCCAGTGGCATTCCTTAGGTGTGAAGGCAATTTGCATAACATTTCTTCTATCCTTAACTCTAAAGCCAGAACCACATGGCCAAAGCTGCCAAGTTCCGCTGCTTGTTGGGGCTGGAACATAGTCAATGGAATTAATCCAAATTTCTTTACTTCAGCCTCAGGCAAACTTTTCAGACAAGGGCAAAAAAGCAGCCATTTCCTTCATCAAAATATCACAAAAATGATCTCTAGGCAACATACTAAAATACTTCCTTTCTGATATCTCTTGTGATAGTACCCCACAGTTCATCAAATCACACTCAGCACCACTGTCTTCCATGCTCCTACTAGTATGGTCCATGAAGCAGCACTTAACACATTCAACTGCTTTTCTAATCCACAGTTCCAAGGTCCACATTCCTTCAAACAAAAGCATCATCAGGCCTCTCAAAGCAATACCCCAGTCCCTGTCTTAGTTTGGGTTTTTATTGCTGTGAAAAGACACCATGATTATGGCAACTCTTAAAAAGTAAAACATTTAATTGGGATGGCTTGCTTACAGTTTCAGAGGTTCAATCCATTATCATCATGGTGGGGAGCATGGAAGTGTGCAGGCAGATGTGGTGCAAGAATTGAGAGTACATCTTGATAGGCAGGCAATAGGAAGTTGATTGACTCACTGCTTGGTATCCTGAGCATAGGAAACCTCAAAACCCACCCCTGCAGTGGCACACTCCCTCCAACAAGGCCNTACTCACTCCAACAAAGTCACACCTCCTAATAGTGCCGCTNTCTATGACATTATGGGGGCCAAATACATTCAAACT
Organism: Neotoma lepida; assembly: GCA_001675575.1. NCBI lineage: Eukaryota > Metazoa > Chordata > Mammalia > Rodentia > Cricetidae > Neotoma > Neotoma lepida. Next base: position 140,178 of record LZPO01034956.1, read on the forward strand.
ACCACAACACAGTATGAAAAATTAAAAAATGATTAGAGACCTAAGCATAAGAGCTACAACTATGAAACCTCTTAGAAGGTTTAATTATTGATAAATCTTTTAGAAGGTCAGGGTTCTCTAGAACAACAGAACTTATAGAATGACTCCACCCCTCTCTCTGAGAGAGGAAGAAAGATGATTCATTAGAATGGCTTGCAGGCTGTGTTCAGCTAGTCTAACAAAGGCTTTTTACTAATGGAAGTTTCAAGAATCCAGTAGTTTGTTCAGTTCATGAGGCTGGACATCTCANCTGGTCTTCAGATACACAGAGAAGAATTAGGCTCTAATGCCAGTGAAGGAATAGATATTGAGAATGAGAGCAAGCAGGCAAAGAGCAAAAGTTTTCTTCTTCTATGGCCTTAATATAGTCTGGCAGCTGAAGGTATAGCTCATATTAAAGGTGGATCTTCCCACCTCAAAGATCCAGAAGTGGATTAGAAGTGGGTCTGGCTCACTGTGCCAACCAAGTCCACCAAGCCCATCATCCTTCCTCTGGCCCACCCTCCCCTGCAAAATCAGCAGCCCCTAGAGACACAAACACAATCTGCACCATTTGGAGGAAGAGCAGCCCCAAGAGGCATAAGCACCAATGGCATCAATTGGAGAAGGAGCCCCAGCAGGCCAGCAGCAGTCCTTAGAGGCACAAGCACCACCTCCACCAACTGGAAGAGCAGCCTCCCTGTGATCAGCCTTCTCCAGCAACATCAGCAGATCCCATAGGAATAAGTACCACTCACACCAGCTGGACGAACAGGCACAGGCAAAACCTAACCAGTTGGAAGAACAAACTCCATAGGCCTAAGTAAAACCCACACCAGCCAGAAGCACTGGACAATATGTTGGATCTAGGCACCCAACCCCCCACAAACCTCAGCTGAGACAAACCTACTTGACCTGATGATCAGCCAATGACTAGAACCCTTGGCCTTTCAGGGTGAAAGAGAATAAAGGAAACCAACAATAAGGGAACAAAAGATTCATCCAACAAAGACATCTTAAGAATCAACACCTGTTCCTATAATTATCTCAAACCCAGATGGGTAAACGGCAGTGTAAGAATACATTCAACAACATAAAGAGCAATATGTACCACCAGAACCTAGTGATTCTACAACAGCAAGACCTGAACATCCCAACACAGATGAAGCAGAAGAAAATGACATTAAAAATAACTTTATGAAGATGATAGAAGCCCTTAAAGATGTGGTGATATTTTATCTGTGTTCCCTAATAAAATTTATCTGAGGGTCAGAGGAAAAACAGGGCTGCCAGCCACTAGTAGCCTCACCTCACCAATGCTGCCTCTACTTCCAAGGAGCGAAGCGGAGGGAAGAGAGCGACTTCCGGTCTAACCTGGCTTTTTATGCCTGTCCATCTGCTAACTCATTTCCTATCCTCCCAAGCTACATCACTTCCTGTCTTGTCTGCATGGATCTTCAGAACTCTAAGGTTGATGCTGGGATTAAAGGCGTGTGCCACCACCTCCTACTGCTAGTTCCCCATGTGACCTTGGAGTCACAGAGAACCAAATGGATTAAGGGCGTGTGCTAACTTGCATGGCTATTGTTTTTCTACTAGTGGCTGGCAGCCCCGTTGGAGGAAAGACAAACAAAAAATTGGAAGAAATCAATAAATCCCTTAAAGAAGGCCAAGAAAGCCAAGAAAAAAAAAGCAATCAAACAGGCAAAGGAAACAGTTCAATGAAATAGAGGCAATAAAGAAAACACAAATTGAGGTAATTCTGTAAATGGAAAATCTGGGTAAATGAACAGGAACTACAGATGCAAGCATAATCAAAAGAATGCAAGAGATGGAAGAGAGAATCCCAGGCGTTGAAGATATGATAGAGGATTAGATTCATCAAATTCAACAAATTCTTAACATAAAACATCCAGGAAATCTGGGACACTGTGAAAAGACCAAACCTAAGAATAATAGGGATAAAAGAAGGAGAATTCCAGCTCAAAGGCATAGAAAATATATTCAACAAAATCATAGAAAAAAACTTTCCCAACCTAAAGAAGGGCATGCCTATGAAGATACAAGAAGCTTACAGAACACCAAATAGACTAGATAAAAAAAAGTCCCTTCACCACATAATAATCAAAACACCAAACACACAGAATAAAAAAAGAATATTAAGAGCTGTAAAGGAAACAGGCCAAGTAACATATAAAGTCAGACCTATTAGAATTATATCTGACTTCTCAGTGGAGACCCTGAAAGTCAGAAGGTCCTGGACAGACATTCTGCAGACACTAAGAGACCATGAATACCAGCCCAGACTACTATACCCAGCAAAACTTTCAATCACCATAGATGGAGAAAACAAGATATTCCATGACAAAACCAGATTTAAACAATACCTANCCACAAATCCAGACCTATAGAAAGTACTAGAAGGAAAGCTCAACTGAAGGAAGTTAGCTGCACCCATGACAACACAGGCAATAGATAATCTTACACCAGCAAATTCCAAAGAAGGAAAACAATCACACACTACCACCACCATCAACAAAACCAAAAAAATAACAGGAATTAACAACCACTAGTCATTAATATCTCAATATCAGTGGTCTCAATTTGCTTATGAAAAAGACACAGGCTAACAGAATGGATACAAAAACAGGATCCATCTTTCTGCTGCATACAAGAAACACACCTCAACTTCAAAGACAGATATTACCTCAGAGTAAAGGGTTGGGAAAAGATCTTCCAATCAAATGGACCTAAGACACAAGCTGGTGTAGCTATCCTAATTTCTATNAAAATAGACTTCAAACTAAAATTAATCAAAATAGATGGAGAAGGACATTTCATATTCATTACAGGAAAAATCCATCAAGATGAAGTCTCAATTCTGAACATTTATNCCCAAATACAAGGGCACCCACATTTGTAAAAGAAACATTACTAAAGCTTAAATCACATATCAAACCCTACACACTAGTAGTGGGAGACTTCAACATCGCACTCTCACCAATGGACAGGTCTGCCAGACAGAAACTTAACAGAGAAATAAGGGAACTAACAGATGTTATGACTCAAATGGACTTAATAGACATCTATAGAACATTTCACCCAAACACAAAAGAATATACCTTCTTCTCAGCACCTCATGGAACCTAAAACTGACCACATACTCTTTCTTTCCAAAGAAAGTCTCAATAGATAAAAAAAAAAAAATTGGAATAACCTCCTGTATCTTCTCAGATCACCATGGCTTAAAGTTAGAATTCAACAACAACACAAATTACAGAAAGCCTACAAGCTCATGAAAATTGAACAACACTCAACTGAATTACCACTCGGTCAAGGAAGAAATAAAGAAAGAAATTGAAGACTTCCTAGAATTCAATGAAAATGAATGCACAGCATACCCAAACTTAAGAGACACTATGAAAGCAGTGTTAAGAGGAAAGTTCATAGCACTAAGTGCCCACATAAAGAATTTGGAGAAATCTCATACTCATGACTTAACAGCACACCTGAAAGCTCTAGGACAAAAAGAAGCAAACTCACTCAGGAGGAGCAGACAAGAAATAATCAAACTGAGGGTTGACATCAATAAAATAGAAACAAAGAGAACAATACAAAGAATCAAAGAAACAAAGAGTTGGTTCTTTGAGAAAATCAATAAGATAGACAAATCCTTATCCAAACTAACCAAAAGGCAAAGAGAGAATATCCAAATTAAAATCAGAAATGAAAAGAGGGACATAATAACAGACACTGAGGAAATCCAGAGGATCATTAGGTCATACTTTAAAAACCTGTACTCCACAAAATTGTAAAATCTAAAAGAAATTGACAATTTTCTAGTTAGATATCACATACCAAAATTAAATCAAGACCAGATAAACAATTTAAATAGACCTATAACCCCAAAGGAAATAGAAGCAGTCATTAAAAGTCTCCCAACCTCCCAAAAAGCCCAGTGCTAGATGGTTTCAGTGCAGAATTCTACCATAATTTCAAAGAGCTAATACCAATACTCCTCAAACTGTTCCACGTAATAGAAACAGAAGGAACATTGCCAAACTTTTTTTTATGAGGCTACAGTTACCCTGATATTCAAACCACACAAAGATGCAACAAAGAAAGAGAATTACAGACCAATCTCCCTCATGAACATTGATGCAAAAATACTCAATAAAATACTGGCAAATCAAATCCAAGAACATATCAAAAAATCATCCATCATGATCAAGTAGGCTTCATCCCAGAGATGCAGGGGTGGTTCAACATATGAAGATCTGTCAATGTAATCCACCATATAAACAAATTGAAAGAAGAAAACCACATGATCATCTCACTAGATGCTGAAAAAGCCTTTGACAAAATCCAATATCCCTTCATGATAAAAAGTCTTGGAGAGATCAGGGATATAAGGAACATACCTAAACATAATAAATTCGATATTCAGTAAGCTGACAGCCAACATCAAATTAAATGGAGAGAAACTCAAAGTGATTCTACTAAAATCAGGAACAAGACGAGGCTGTCCACCCTCTCCATATCTTTTCCATATATATTTGAAGTTCTAGCTAGAGCAACAAGAAAACAAAAGTAGATCAAGGGGATACAAATTGGAAAGGAAGAAGTCAAACTTTTGCTATTTGCAGATGATATGATAGTATGCATAAGTGACCCCAAACATTCTACTAGGGAACTCCTACAGCTGATAAATACCTTCAGTAATGTGGTGGGATACAAGATTAACTATTAAAAAATCANTAGGCATCCTATATACAAATAATAAATGTGCTGAGAAAGAAATCAGAGAAACAACACCTTTTACAATAGCCACAAATAATATAAAATATCTTGGGACCACTCTAACCAAACAAGAGAAAGACCTGTATGACTTTAAAGACTATGAACTTTAAGTCTTTGAAGAAAGAAATTGAAGAAGATATCAGAAGATGGAAAGGTCTACCATGCTCTTGGATAGGTAGGATCAACATAGTAAAAATGGCTATGTTACCAAAAGCAATCTACAGAATCAATGCAATCCCCATCAAAATCCCAACACAATTCTTCACAGACCTCGAAAGAACAATACTCAACTTCGTATGGAAAAACAAAAAACCCAGNATAGTTAAAACAATCCTATACAATAAAGGAACTTCCAGANGCATCACCATCCTTGACTTCAAGTTCTACTATAGAGCTATAATAATAAAAACAGCTTGGTATTGGCATAAAAACAGACATGTGGATCAATGGAATCAAATTGAAAACCCTGATATAAATCCATACACCTGTGAACATCTGATTTTTGACAAAGAAGCCAAAATTGTACAATGGAAAAAAGAAAGCATCTTCAATAAATGGTGCTGGCACAACTGGATGTCAACATGTAGAAGAATGCAGTTAGATCCATATCTATTGCCCTACACAAAACTCAAGTCCAAGTGGATCAAAGACCTTAACATAAATCCAGTCACACTGAACCTGATTGATGAGAAAGTGGGAAGTAGTCTTCAACACATTGGCTGGCACAGGAGACTACTTCCTGAATATAACACCAGTAACACAGACACTGAGATCGACAATTAATGAATGGGACCTCNTGAAACTGAAAAGCTTCTGTAAGGCAAAGAACATGGTCAATAAGACAAAATGGTAGCCTATAGAATGGGAAAAAATCTTCACCAACCCCACATCTGACAGAGGGCTGATCTCCAAAATATATAAAGAACTCAAGAAACTAGACACCAGAATATCAAATAATNCAATCAAAAAATGGGGTAAAGATCTAAACAGAGAATTCGCAACAGAAGAATCTCAAATGGCTGAAAGACATTTAAGGAATTGCTCAACATCCTTAGTCATCACGGAAATGCAAATCAAAACGACTCTGAGATACCATCTTACACCTATCAGAATGGCTAAGATCAAAAACAATGAAGACAGCNTATGTTGGAGAGGCTGTAGAGCAAGGGGGAACACTCCTCCACGGTTGGTGGGAGTGCAAACTTGTACAGCCACTCTAGAAATCAGTATGGTGGTTTCTCAGAAAATTGGGAATCAATCTACCATGAGACCCAGCTATACCACTCTTGGGCATATTCCCAAAGGATGCACNATCATACCACAAGGACATTTGCTCAACTATGTTTATAGCAGCATTATTCATAATAGACAGAACCTGGAAACAACCTAGATGCCCCTCCAACCAAAGAATGGATAAAGAAAGTGTGGTACATATACATAATGGAGTATTACACAGCTGTAAAAAACAATGATATAATGAAATTCACAGACAAATGGATGGAACTAGAAAAAAATCATCCTGAGTGAGGTAACCCAGACCAAGAAAGACAAACGTGGTATGTACTCACTCATAAGTGGATAGTAGATGTAAAGCAAGTGATAACTAGGCTACAACCCACAGCCCTACAGAATCTAGGTAACAAGGAGGACCTTAACAGGGATGCATGTATCGCCCTGGGAAGGGAAAATAGATGAGATCTCCTGGGTAAACTGGGAAGACAGTAGGTGATGGGAACATGGGGGATGGGAACATAAGGGATCCAGATGGTTGAGTTGGGGGAGGGACAGAGAGGGAGAGCAACAAAAGAGATATCTTGATAGAGGGGGCCATTATGGGGTTAGGAGAAACCTAATGCCAGGGAAGATCCCAGAAATCCACAGGGATGACCCCAGCTAAGACTCCTAGCAATAGTGGGGAGGGTGCCTGAACTGGCCTTCCCCTGTAATCAAATTTTTGTCATATAACTTTCATCCAGTAGTTGATAGAAGCAGATGCAGAGATCCACAGCCAAGCATTGGGCCAAGCTCTGGGAGTCCTGTTTAAGAGAGGGAGGAGGAATTGTATGAGCCAGGCAGGTCAAGATCACAACGGGGAAACCCACAGAGACAGCTGACTTGAGCTTGTAGGAGTTCATAGACTCTAGACCGACAGCTAGGAAGCCTGCATGGGACCGACCTAGGCCCTCTGTATGTGGGTGACAGTTGTGTAGTTTGGTCTATTTGTAGGGCCCCTAGCCCTACCAGGATCTGTCTCTGGCGCATGAGCTGGCTCTTTGGAACCTATTCCCTATGGTGGGATACCTTGCCCAGGCTTGATGCAGTGGGGAGGAGCTTAGTCCTGCCTCAACTTGATATGCCATGCTTTGTTGACTCCCATGGGAAGCCTACTCTCTGAGGAGTGAATATGGGGGAGGGGTATAAAGGAGGTGGGGTGAGGGAATGGAGACGAGGAAGGGGAAATTGTGGTTGGTATGTAAAATAAATTTAAAAAATTATTTTAAAAAATAAGTGGCTCTGGTCTTCCCACTTCAAATGATTTAATTAAGAAAAAAATCCCTCACAGGTGTTTCTAGACATTTGGGTTTTAGTTGAATACAGATGTAGTCAAGTTGACAATCAAGAATAGCCATCACAGAAGGTCTAATTATAAAACCCCTTAGAAGGTCTAATCATTATTTACAAACTCAGATTTAGTAATGAATTTTTAAATATAACACCTAAAATATGAAAAACCAAACCAAACCAAATAGATGAATTAGTCTTCATCAAAATTTAAAACTTTGTGCTTCAAAGGATATTATCAAGACAATGAAAAGGCAACCTTCAGAATAGGGAAAAAAACTCTGTACAAATCAAATATCTGATAAGGAACTTGTATCTAGGCTATACAAAGAACTCATATACTTAACAGTAAAAACAAACCCTTCCCCCCAATAATGGTTTAAGTATCAGGACAGGCATTTCTCCAAAGAAGATGTATTAGTGGTCAACAAACACATGAAAAGAGAGTTAACATTATTATTTACCAGGGAAATGCAAATTAAAACCACAAGATATTCTTTATGTTTAGGTGGCTAAAATAAAAAGTAAATTCAGATAAGACCAAACACTGTTTAGGATAGGGAAGAATTGATCCGCTTATNTACTGGTACTGGGAATCTGAAGTGGCCCAGCAAAATAATCTGAAAGTTCTTCAAAAATGTTACAATTGCCACATGAACAAGTAGTTGTATTCCCAGGCATACAGAAGAGAAATGAAAATAAAAGTCCACATAAAACCTGTGCTTGGGGCTAGAGAGGTGGTTCAGTGGTTAAGAACACTTGTTGCTCTCCCAGAAGACCCATGTTTGATTCCCAGCATCTGTATGATGTCTAACAGCCACCTGAAACTCCAATTCCAGAGGATCTGACATGCAGATACTGCATGCACATGGTACATAGACATACATGCAGGTGAAAGCACCTATACACATAAAAATAATCTTAAAACATCAACAGCAACACATTGTGCATGATGTTTATTGCAGCCTCATTGATAAGTCTATTTTGTCCATTAATTGATGACTAGATAAAAATGTACTATACCTAGACAATGGATTATATTGAACCACAAAAAGGAAAATAATACTAATAAATGCTATAGCATGGGCATATATATGTATATATATATTTGTT
>LZPO01034956.1:151740-171536 GCA_001675575.1 Neotoma lepida
TGGGTGGTAGTTGAGCTGGTCAATCCAGGCCACTGAGGTTGCCCCCTCAGGTAAGGAGCAGAGCCAGCTTCCCTAAGCCTATGCCATCAGGGTCACTTCTCCCTCACCTGGGGTGGGGGGTGGGTCCATCTCTCCTAAGTGTGGGGTATCGGGGAGGGGAGCTCTCCAGTGAGGATTGGGGCCAACTCTCTTGCTGCAGTGTCCAGCAAGGGGCAGGGCCAGCTATCCCAGGGCCAGCAAAGGGCAGGGACGGCTTAGCATGACCCTCTGATTTCATCAGGCATGGTTCCTATGGCCCCCTGAGGTGACATAGTCAACAGACATCAACTCAGATCCTAGCTGATGCGGGACCGTGGACCCAGACATGTCCCTTGGCAGCAGTTTGGGCCCAGATGACATCCTGGCTCCAGGTGGAAACACAGGCCACTCAGCTCAGAATGGCTCTGATGGTGGCATGGTCTTCAAATACCAACAAGGCCACAGGTTGTGGCCCTGACCCCGGGCTTCCATGTAACCTTTGGTGACAACAGGGGCCTTGGACTTCAACACAGGCCCCNGCTGTGGTAGGACCACAAAGGGCCCGGTATTTTTATTACCTGTAGCTGTTTGCTGCTTCTCTTTCCCTCTGTGTTAGAGAGCTTTCCTGGCCCATGACAGGAAGTTTAAAAGGACCCTTGCAATAAACACGTTGAAGTCTGAAACTAAGTTTCAGAGGGTTCAGTCCATGGTGAGCCTTCTGGATGCTGATTCCATTGTTATGGGCTTCAGGGAGGGCAGAATATCATAGTGGCAGGANTGTAGTTTAACACAGCTATTCACTTCATGATGGTCAGATAACAGAGAAAAGCATAAGGAAGCCAAGGACAAGAAATGCCCCAATGCATGATCTCTAGTGACCTACTTTCTCCAACTTGGTCCTATAGAACTTCCTATACCAACTAAGCCATCAAATTATGAATCCATTAAGAAATTAACCCACTAATTAGGTCTTACCTCTCAGTATCTGTAGTGGTTTGAAAGAAAATGGCCCCTAAAGGGAATGGCACTATTAGGAGGTATGGCCTTGTTGGAGTAGATGTGGTTTTGTTAGAGGAAATGTATCACTGTGGAGGTGGGCTTTGAGGTATCATATATGCTCAAGCCATACTCAGTGAGACAGATCATTTCCTGTTGCCTGCAAGATGTTGAACTCTCAGCTACTTCTTCAGTACCATGTCTACCTGTGTGCTGCCGTGTCTCACCATGATGATAATGGACTGAACCTCTGAACTGTAAGCAAGCCACCCCAATTAAATGTTTTCTTTATAAGAGTTGCTGTGGTCATGATGTCTCTTNATAGCAATAAAAGCCCTAACTAAGATACCACGGCAACTCTTTTTTTTGTTTTGTTTTTTGTTTTTTTGTTTTTTTGTTTTTCGAGACAGGGTTTCTCTGTGTAGCTTTGTGCCTTTCCTGGAACTCACTTGGTAGCCCGGGCTGGCCTCAAACTCACAGAAATCCACCTGCCTCTGCCTCCCGAGTGCTGGGATTAAAGGTGTGAGCCACCACTGCCCGGCCCACGGCAACTCTTAAAAAAGAAAACTTTTATTTGAGACTGGCTTGCAGTTTCAGAGGTTTAGCCCATTATTGTCATGGCAGGAAGTATGGCGGCACACAGGCAGACAGGATGCTGAAGAAGGAGCCAAGAGTTCTACATCTGGATTGGCAGACAGCAAAAGANTGAGAGACACTGAGCCTGGCTTGAGCATTTGAAACCTCAAAGCCCACCCTCAATGACACACTTCTTCCAACAAGGCCACACATTCTAATATTGCCACTCCCTGGTGACCAAGCATTCAAATCTATGAGCCTATGGGAGCCATTCCTATTCAAACCGTTACACAAACCATAATAAAATTGACAAAGCCTGCTATCCCATTAACTTTCCTGTCAAGGTGTAAGAACCTAAGAGCCTCTGTGTTATTGTTGAATATATATGACTTTCATTATCAAAATTATATCAGAAGGGCTGAGGAGACGGCTCAACAGGTAAGAGTGGCTATCGCACAAGCATGAAGGTATTAGTTTAAATATCTAGACCCCCACATTTAAAAAAACAGTCTGGGTGTGGCTGTGCATACATGTACCTGTAATCTCAGCACTGTGGGGGAGGGAACAGAGAGAGAAGGATCACTGGTGCATCCCTCCAGATTCAGTAAGAAATACTGGATTAAGGGAATAAAGCAGAGAGGATAGAAAATAAGGAGGATAGAAAAGGCTATCCTCTGGCTTCCACATGCACACATAGACATACCCATATGCATATATGCTCATATATCACACACAGATATANTGTACTCATACACATACATACACACATACAAAAAATTAAATCATGGGTTGAGGTGGCATTCAGAGCATTAATTTTTCTATATTCATTCTAGCCATCAGGGAAGAAGAGAGGGGTACACTTCTTCATGTTAAAGATATTGAGAATTTATATGTATACTCCTGCTAAAAATCAATTAGCCAAATCTTAGTATGTGGTCAGTTACTTAATTTACTAACAAACATATGATTATATTATTACATAATCATATGAAAGCAAGAAATTGGGGATTCTATTACTATGAAAGAAGAATGGAATAGATATTGAAAGACACCCAGCCATGTGCTGTATCTGTGCTTATCAACTACCTTCCCTAATTTTTTTGTCTCTTTGTCCTCTTTTTAAAATTCCTTTTTTTCTGTGTGTTTATGTGTGTTTGATGTGTGGGGGCACATGTGTGAGGATGCTCATGTAGTGTCCATGCATTTGGAAGTCAGAGGTTAATTTTAGGTTAGTTAATCTCAATTAATTCTCAAGTAATCTCCACTTTATTTACTGAGGCGAGACCTCTTGCTGAACTCAGAGCTCAGTGACTGAGCTAGTATACCTAGTCACTTTGTCCCAAGGGTTCTCTGTTTCTGTTTCCTGAGCTCTGGAATTATAGGTGGGTCACCATGCCTGCTAAGCTTTTATATAGGTGCTGAGGATCAGAACCTTGGTCCTCATACCTTATAGGGCAAATGCTAGGATGAAAAAATATACACTTCCATGCCTAGCTCAACTTCTGGGTTTTTGACTTGGCTATTTACAAAAATTTACTAAAAATAATCTGTATATTTTGTGATTTGTAGCACATTTATTACTTCAGCTGTTATGATATAGTTTTGATCACTAAAGTGGTCCTTAAAATATTTATGAAAACTTAGAACATTTTTCTCAGAGCAAGAAAATCAAGGTTGGACAGATTCATAGATAATAGAGAATAGCTTAATTCCTTAGCCTTTTTTTTTTTTTTTTTGAAAGAGCAATGTTTTGTTATATTGGATGCCGAAGTGGACAATTTGTTGTTAATGTTTCAGCAAAAATAGGATAGTTGTCCTACTTAGGCTTTATAGTGCTGTGAAGGGACACCATGATCATAGCAACTCTTATAAAGGAAAACATTTAATTGGATTGGCTTGCTTACAGTTCAGAGGTTCAGTCCATTATCATCACAGTGGGATATGGTGGCATGCAGGCAGGCATGGTGCTGGAGAAGGAGCTGAGAGTTCTACATCTTGCATAGGCAACAGGAAGTGAACTGAGACACTGGGTATGGCTTGAGCATACATGAGACTTCAATGCCACCTCTACAGTGACACACTTCCTCCTATAGGACCACACTCACTCCTACAAAGCCACACCTCCTAATAGTGCCACTCCTTTTGGGGGCTATTTTCTTTCAAACCATATTCCACTCCCTGGCCCTCAAAGGCTTGTAGCCATATCATAATGCAAAAATGCATTCAGTCCAACTTCAAAANTCCCCATAGTCTGTAACAGTCTTAAACTTATTTAAATGTCTAAAGTTCAAAGTCTCTTCTGAGATTCATGCAATCTCTTAACTATAATCCCCTGTAAAATCAAAATTAAAAAGTAGACCACATACTTCCAACATATAATGGCACAGGATATACATTATCATTCCAAAATGTAGGGAAGGGAGCATAACAAGGAAATACTGGATCAAAGCAAGACTAAAAACCAGCTGGGTAAACTCCAAACTCTGCATCACCATGTCTGATGTCTAAACGCTCTACAGATCTCCAACTCCTTTCAGCTTTGTTTGCCGTAACATATTTTTTTCTTTTGGGCTGGTTCCACTCCCTGTTAGTGTTATGTCCATGTCATGAGCCTCCCAGAGATCACCAGGAGTCTGAGTTCATATGCAAAAGCAAAGTATTGTAAGATCGAGCTTGGGCTTCCCATCTGTTCCGATATAGCGGTTGGATCAGGAGAGCCTTGAGCTCAGCTATGGCAGAGTTTTTAAGGAGTAAAGGATGAGGGGTAGGGGAATTACAGATTCAGATGGGGGTTGAAGTCCTGATTGGGCAGGAGTGAGGTAACAGAAGTTTTGTCAAACAGGGATTGGTACTGGTGTTGCTGCAAGGAAATTGGCAACCTATATACAAGTGNTGTAAGCTATCCTTTATGTCTTGGAGCATCTAGTATTTGTTTGTCTCAATTCTGATTGGCCTCCTGCTGCTTGCTGTTGCTGGACCATGGTCCCCTTGTTCAATTACATCTTCATCAGCCTTCTGTTTTCAGTGATTACCGTCACTGCTTAAGTTTGGCTGTCCTTGAACTTGCTCTGTAGTCCAGGCTGGCCTCAAACTCAGTGATCCACTAGCCTCTGCCTCTGGAGTGCTGGGATTAAAGGCATGCACTGCCACACCCAGCTCTAAGCTTTTATTTAATTCTTTTTCACAAATTGGAAACTTAGCTGAGTGGGATCTTGCCCTGAGGTCACTACTCCCTTTATTCTATTTCTTAATCTATTTATCTCTTTGCTTAGCTTGCTCCTTATAAATCTTCATTAGAGTTAGCACTAATAACCACATGACAGAGTCTATACTAGGCTGTTTTGAGATTTCCTCTGCCAACGGAATTAATCTAAAACTACTTTAGCCTCAGGCAGACTCTTTGGACAAGGCCCAAAAGCAGGCACATTCATCATTAAAATATCACAAGAATGATCTCTAGGCTACATATTAATATTCTTCACCTCAGTAACCTTTTCATCAAGGCCCCCAAGTTCATCAAATCACACTCAGCATCACTATCTTCCATACTCCTACNAGTATGGCCCATTAAGCAGCACTTAAAGCATTCAACTGCTTTTCTTCTAATCCACAGTTCCAAGGTCCACATTCCTTCAAACTAAAGCATGGGCAGGTCTATCACAACACTATCCCATTCCTGGTACCAACTTCTGTCTTAGGGTTTTTATTATTGTGAAGAGACACCATGACTATGGCAACTCTTATAAAGGAAAACATTTAATTATGTGGCTTACAGTTCAGAGATTCAGTCCATTTTCATCATGGGACGTGGCAGTGTGCAGCCAGACATGGTGCTGGAGAGGTAGCTGAGAGTTCTACATTATACATAGGTAGCAGGAAACGGTCTGTCTCACTGACTGTGGCTTGAGCATATACGAGACCTCAAAGCCCACCTCCACAGTGACACATTTCCTCCAACAAGACCACACCTACTCCAACAAAGCCACATCTTTTAATAGTGCCGGTCCCTTTGGGACCGTTTTCTTCCAAACCACCACAGGTTTATTATAAAAGACAGAATTAATGAGATAGAAGATTATCTGAGTAAATAAATGTGGATGAGAATTTTAAATTGTCAATAGTGGTAGTACATGCCTATAATCACTGCCTCAGCTTGGGCTACATAGTGATTTCTAGGCCAACCTGGGCAAAACTCTGCCTCAAAAAACCAGAAAAGGTGGGGGCTAGAGAGATGGCTCAGCAGTAAAGAGTATTTTCTATTTTTGCAGAGGACCTGGGTTTGGTTCCTAGTACCCACAGGCTTGCTTACAATCATCCTGAACTCCAGTTTCAGGGTATTCAGCACCCTCTTATAACTTCTGCTGGCATCAGGCACACATGCAGTACACACACACACACACACACACACACACACACACACACATATGATATATATATATTATATATATATGGGCAGAACACTCATGCACATAAAAAAACTTTAATAATAAAACAAAGTCACACATGGCTTCAGCATGGCATAGAAATCCAATTCTGACAAGAAAATTTCTTCAGTGAAAACTGCCGAGAAAGGCTCACCACTGAAACCTAACCTGATGGAAGAATTTTGGAAATGTGTAGACACATATAAGAACCTCTTTATCTTTTCTGTGACCAACATGAGGAACAGCAAACTGCAGGACATCTGAAATGCTTAGAATCATAGCCAGATGTTCTTTGGCAAAATCCTGGCAANGATTATGGGTCTATGTTGAAATACTTCTGATAAGTGCTACCAGGTCAGCAAGAGGTTGAAGGGTGGAATTGGTCTTATCAATGACTCCACCAAGGAGGAGGTGAATGAGTTGTTCAAAAAGTATATGGAAATAGCCTTTGCCTGAGATGGGAACAAAGCAATTTTTACTGTGGGCCTGGATCCAAGGCCCTTGGAGCAGTTTTCCCCTCCATGAAGTCATAGCTGAGGCAGCTGGGCCTGTTCATTGCCCTCAAGAGGGATGTGTCAACCCTGNTGTCCAACTAAAAGGTATGCAAGTAGGGTGATGCAGACCCCAGAACAGGCCCATGTCCTAATGCTTATTGGGTATGAGATGACTTAATTCAAAGTGACCATCAAATACATATAGGATGTACAGTCAGGAAGATTCCAGCAGACAAATCATTCCCTGCCACAGAGTGCACCTGAGTCTAAAGAAGAGTCAAAAGAGGATGATAATAATTGACTTGGGAACTCATGACTGAAGTCTTCCCATTTATTCTGTGTCTTCACTGAACCATTCAGGACTGCTGCCACCCCGCTGTAGGGAGGAGTTATTTACTTTGCCGCATATGAAGAGAAGAGAGGGTGATGGGGAATGACTGTGCTTCTGTAAAGAATAAAACTTTGTTTGTAGGGTGTCTCTCTGTACAGCAAGAGGAAAAAAAAGAGAAACTTTTTTTGATGAAATTTAAAGGGCAAAAAAACAAGATGGAGGAATGCAATTCTGAATGCATAAATTTATCACACTGTATNCCATTAATACATACAATTATTACATGTTAATAAAAAAGAAAAAATGAAAAGAAAAAACAAAAAGGTAATCCTAACTTAAATTGAGTCCTTGGATAATATAGCACCTTCCTAGTAGCAGGGTGGCAAGGATGTGTCTATAGCTAAGAAATAACCCAGCAATCATAGAGAATATGTTGGCCACTTNTTTTGGAGATGCAACCCTCTTTCAGCACCTATAAGCTGGAGATAGTGGTTTCTGTATCAGAGTTGTTAAGATATATGTAACATACTTTGAGGAGCACATGACTCACAATCTTAAGAACTTTGCTCTTATTCACAGGGTGTACTTTTGCATAGCAGAATATCCTAAATACTTCCTAAAAGAAATTACTGAAGAATCCTTTCCTTTACTAAGAATCCATGTAGTGAAGCCTTTATAGAATTATCTGGAAGAAATACAGTACCTAGAGAAGTGGTTCTCAACNTTCCTAATGTTGAGACCCTTTAATACAGTTCCTCATGTTGTAGTAAAATTATTTTTGTTGCTACTTCATAACTGGAATTTTGTACTGTTATGAGTTGTAATTTAAGTATTTGATATGCAGGATATCTGATAAGCGACCCCTGTGAAAGAGCCTTCGACTCACAGTTTGAGAAGTGCTAGCCTAGAGGCTTATTGAGCGCATTCAGGTGTTGTGTAGCAATTTCCTCTCAGATAAAATAGTTGGTCTTAACAGAAGCTCAAGACACAGGGTGTTCTAAAGAGAAGTAAAACATTCCATCCTTGGAAGCTCTTAAATTCAGAAAGTAAACAACTCAAAGGCTTCTAAAAATTCCTGAAACTGACCAGATTCACTCCCTCTCCAAGCATATATAATCAGTAAAGCTGACACAGAGATGGGTCAGACAGGCTTAGTTGCCTAGAAGAGATGCAGATCACCTGAGTTATCTGAAAGAGACAGTGTTCAACCTGTTGAGCTTTCTGCAAGTTGTACAGTGTTGTCCAGGTTTTCTGCTGTCTATGAGCTGTCACCACTGCTGGGGTGGGCTTTTAGTGTAGGTATTTTTAAGTCATTTCTGCCTCTATAAATAACTCCTCACCCATATTCCTGTAAATATAATTCCAATAAAATCCATTGGTTCACTTAGTAGGACTTCGGTGGTAGTCTTCCTTTGGCCTCTGGGATGAGTAGATATTGTTCACATCTCCCCAGGAATAGCGTTACACGACAGCGAGCTACAGTGGTAGACAAAGCTCCTGTGATGAACTAAGTGCACAGAAGCTTGGGCTAGGGTAAGCAATCCTTAGATGTTTGTACTGAGGGGACAGTAAAGTTCTTCGGTAGAGTGTTAGGTGGACTCGACCAAATTAGAAAGAGACTGTGAAAAGCGGAAGGCTCCCAAAATACATCTATCAAGCTTCGGAAAAGCACTTGCCTTCAGGTATTGAGAGCTGAGAGTCCACGACGCAAACTCTGTTTCTTTGGGCCCACTGTACTCCAAGGGACTTCAAATTCCTACCTCAGCAAAATCAGCCTGGTGGAGGCCTTCTTAGTGCTTTGATCTCTCAGGCTCCACCATTCCCAACTGTGTTGTCCTTCTTCAGCTGCCCTGCCTTCTTCAGCCTAGCACCTTTCCTCAGCTGTGCTCCCCAACCCCCGCGCGCCTCCTTCACCTCCTCAGCCTTCACTTCTCTTCAAGCCAGTCCTTCTCCTCAGCCTTCACCCCCTCCTCAGCAGGTTTCTCCCTCCTCAGCCCTCAGCCCTTCTTAGTCTCCCATCTTTCCACAGCTAGTTCTGTGTTCCTCTTCCCTCATATCGCCTCAGCGGTCCGCGCTGGNAGGCGCACTGGGACTTTGGATTTGCTCCTCCCCCTTCCCTACCTCCCCGCCTCCTGCGCGGCTAGGGAGGGAGACCCGCAGCCAGAGTCCGCATCCCTGTGCACTGGTTGCCGCAGGGCCCAGCGAGCAGGTGGAGCTCAGCCTCCCGCGGAGCACTGGGCGGTGGACCGCAGTGACGAGGCCCGAGACATGGCGGCCACGCGCCTCTGAGGCCGCAGAGCCAGATCCTCTTGCTGCCCGAGCTGAGCCTCACCATGCAGCTTGGCTGCTGACTGCCCGGGCGTGTGGCCCCGAGGATCCTCGCTGTGGTCATCACTCTGCAGTCTCCATGGTGTATTCCTTCTCAGTGCTTCCGGCCGTGTAGCAGCCGCTGCCGGCCGGGCCTCAGGGCACTCTGCCTATTCATCAGGCACTTTCCCTTTCCATTTTTTTACCTCCATCTCTATTTGCTTTTCCATTCCCCTTCTGCTTTGCGTCTATCTCCGCCACCCCGCTATGGCCGCAGAAGAGGTGCTGCAAACGGTAGACCACTATAAGACTGAAATAGAGAGGCTGACCAAGGAGCTCACAGAAACAACCCACGAGAAGATTCAGGCTGCGGAGTACGGACTGGTGGTGCTGGAGGAAAAACTGACTCTCAAGCAACAGTATGACGAGCTGGAGGCCGAGTATGACGGCCTCAAACAGGAGCTGGAGCAGCTCAAAGAGGTGAGCTGTCTGTATCCCATTCCCCTCTCACGGTCTGGCATTTCTCAGCGCCAGGCATCACTGTAGACAATTCAGAAGGGATATGACCAGAAGGACTTCATCTTAGAGCCCTTTGTTGATAAGAGAATATTGAAAGAGTCCATTGTTTTCACCAATAGAAAAATTGCCCAAGAAATGAATGCATAAGCTGGAATGGGAATATCTTTATCCTGTGGGGGGAGGGAGAGTCACAAGAGTGTTCAAGTATCAGCGCTAGCAGGTGACATTGAACTGGGTTGAAATGCATAAATCAAACTTCTCAAACTGCTGTTATTTCAAACCTAGGTATCAATGGCCATTTGCATAATCCATCCAACTGATCAGGGTTTTGTGCTTGAGGACCCCCAATTTTAGGACAGTAGAATTTGATACCTCAGCTGTCTGCTGAGTAACTGCTTCTTGATGAAATAAGGACTAGTTATTAGGATTCACCAACCCTGTATGATGTCGGCTTTAGTTCTTAAACTGAGGCTGTAGGAGCAAAACAACTTTGCTAGGTGGCTTTGCTGCCCTTAATTTCACCTCTGAGCCAGGCTGGCCTATGCTTACATTTTATGGAAGGCATACCGAGACTGAGGAAAATTAAACTCACCTCCAAGTGGTGTGAAAGAAGGGTATACATACATACATACATACATACATACATATATAGATGTAAAATATATGGATATCTTTGCCTTGCTTGTCCAATATGGCCCTTCAAGTAGAAATGACTGTATTTATAAAACCAGAATTTCAGCAATGTTCTGTGAATAACATTTTTCTATTTTTATGTTTTCCTTCTTTTAAATACTAATGTACTGAAAGAAAATAGTGAATATATATTTATATCCAACCAAGCACTCATAAGAATTATACATATTATTTAAGGCACTGGGAGTAGCAAGTAATCAAGTATAAATGTTAATGTACATATATACTGTTTACCTGTGTGACAAGTCTTTATTTTTAGGTGCATACTAACATTTTAAATGTTAGGCATATCATAATACATACATAGAAATACTTTTCTTACAATCTAAGTTTATTTTAGGGAAAGAGAAGGTTCTGTTTTGTGCTGTTACAATTAAAATGAGTTATGACATTCTAATCAACCTGTCTTCTAATTCATAAACAATACAGATTTATACCTTTAATTATGCTATTTTTATTCAGATGCTTAAATACCAAAAAAGATGTGAATAGATATGGTTGAAAACCATAGACAGAAATATAATTTTTGTATATAAGGCTATAAATTCTAGTTCATGCTTTTCTTGCCATATTCATATTTGGTTTTAATGGTGTCTGTACTTACTTATATTTTCTAAATTAAATTATGACTTAGGTTGACATGTTTAAATGTAGTGGTGCTAAACCTTGGGAAGCAAGGAAACAGATAATTATTGTAATTCTCAGAGATGTTTCCACGATGTCTTATTTATCAACTGTGTTTTGCCAAGGTGGAGAAATGCAAACAAATGTTAAGTCATCACTTTCTTGATAAAAGAGGTGGACTTATTTGATGATTTAAAATATGATTGTTAATCATATTTTATTTTTCTTCGTGAGTTAAAAAACACTTTTAAGGCTATTTCTGGGTTGTATGTACTCAACACAGTAAACCTTAATACAGTTGTCTTTTGTCTTTAGTAGACAATGAATTCTTAAGGGAATAAATCTGTTTATTTATTCATTTGAAGTTGATAGATAAAATTGCATGTATTTATCATGTATAATA
This sequence comes from Neotoma lepida, assembly GCA_001675575.1. Lineage (NCBI taxonomy): Eukaryota > Metazoa > Chordata > Mammalia > Rodentia > Cricetidae > Neotoma > Neotoma lepida. The sequence continues at coordinate 163,126 of LZPO01034956.1, forward strand.
TTGTTTTTTGCAGTATACATATGTTATGACTTAATAGAAGTAATATATTACTTCATGAAGTTATTGTTTTTGTGATAACCCAACATCTATTCTATATTTTTAAAAAGTGAATATATTGGCATTATAGTCATCATGTTGCACAATGAATTTCTTAAACTTATTCCTCCTGTATAACTGTAAAAATGCATCTTTTTGTCCACATCTCTCCTTTTAAGCAATCAACACCTCTAATAATTACCATTTACTTCTCTGATTCCTTATATGAACTAGATAATGAAATATTTGTTTTTCTGTGCCTGGCTTATTTAATTTAATATAATAAAAGTCTTTAAAACACAGCTTAGCACATAGTAGGTATAAAATAAATATTTTATAAAAATCTATTTGTATTAGAAGAAGTTACACTTTTATCAAGTGTTTGGAAGTCAATATTGCTTAGTGTCAGAGAAAGACCGAGAAAATTGAAGAGTGTAGAAAGTGACCACTCATATTAGCCTCATTGACAGTAAAGAGAAAAAGAGGAAAATGTTTATAAGAATGATGAAGGAAGTTTCTTAACACACAATAATACAGATACCAATTGTATTTATTAAAATAACAAATTTAAACAATAAAATTATCAGGAACTTTTCTTTTTATCAGATGACACTCATTTTCATATGTATTTTGATTAACATTTAGTGTAAAGAAAACAATGAAGATTCTTAGTAAGCAGGATTATAGCTATACAAAAATACATTTTAAGGTAGTAAAATAATTGTTATTATTTGATAATAAGACTTATTTTTATCTTTTAAATGTTTTATTTTAATTGAGAATATTACTTAAATGAACTGAGTCAATCTTAAATACAAATACAAAACCAAATAAACAAAAATAATTGTGCAAAGCAAGACATTCCGATGATGATGTCATATAGAAGACATTTTGTGTGTGTGTGTGTGTGTGTGTGCGTGCGTGTACATCCAAATATTATTCCTTAGACAACTTGTTTTTTGAGACAGTATCTCTCACTGGCCTGAAACTTACCAAGTATGCCGGGATGGCTGGTCAGTGAACCCTAAGGAACCACCTGTATCTGCCTCCCCACTGCTGAGGTTACAAGTGTGTTCACCATCTTCAAAGCATCAAATTTAGGTCCTAATGATTGTATGGTAGATATTTTACCAACTAAGCTATTTCCCAACCCTAGAAGCCATTGTTTTAAAACATTCTTGGAGGAAGGAGCAAGATGGCTCAGAAGGTTAGGGCTTTTGTTGCCAAGCTTGATGAACCTGAGTTTGGTTACCCTCCCTTCACTCTGCTCCTACATGGTGGAGGAAGAGGAAGAGAGCCCACTCTTGCAAGTTTGGTAGAATGGACGGGTTTCACAAGCTCCTGAGGAGTGTTGGCCTTTATCTAACCCATATCAATTTTGAATGTCTTCTTACCTCCACATGAGTGCTAAACACACACACACACACACACACACACACACACACACACACACACACACACATATATATACTGTAATTAAAATTTTTTGAGTGCTCTGATTATTCAAAAGGATTTTTTGTTCATTACCAGGAAAACATAGCAAACAATATTGCTGTACTGGTAAGATGGCTCAGTGGATAAAGGCATGTTCACCAACCCTGAGGACCCATATGATGGAAGCAGACAATCATTTCCTGCAAATTGTCCTCTGATCTCTACGCACATGTGGTACATATGTACATACATACACACAAAATGAATAAATGAATAAATGTAATAAAATAATATTAATGCATTGTGACTTTATAAAGCCAAGTGTTAAAAATATCTTTGACTTATTTCTGAAATCTTTATACAAATATGGTTCATTGAGTGAGAATGTCAATAGAAAAGTACAGTATTAAGTCCAAGTGGGGCATTCATAAATTTTGGTTTAGCAATGGGACTCCGTTTTTGCAGACTATCTTCCTTTCCAGGCTAGGTGCTGGTGTGACAATAATGCAGGGAAGCAACACACATGTATATGTGCACACACAAATAGATTATACACACACAAAAGAAAAAACTCTAATATAAATGTACATTCTTGAAATTGCTTACAAATAACCTAAAAAGCAGTCACTTTCAATTACATCTCTCTTTTGACATAGTTGCTCAAATATGCAGCAACTCTTCTTTTTATTTCAACTCAAGTTTCATCTCTGGAAGTTTCATCTCATATTTCATTTACACAGGATTTTATATTTTATTGTATTATCATGTTTTATAAATGTATATACAATCATAGTTTTGAAGACATTCACCTCCAAATTTCTTGATTATAATTTTTTGCCCTAACATACCTTAAATGATTTGTACATGCTATATTTCAAGTTTGAGAATATAATAATTACTTGAATGTTGAAGTATGTGATAAAGGTCTTTCTCACACATGAATTTGTGACTTTGAAGGGGATGGGCTGTGAAAGGATAGAGAGTCTTACTATTAAAACAGTTTATTATTGGGCCAGCATTTGGGAGGCAGAGACAGGTGGNTCTCTGTGAGTTTGAGGTCAGTCTGGCCTACATAGTAAGTCCCAAGACAGCCAGGACTTCATAGAGAGAACCTGACTCAAAAACATAACAAAACAAAATAACTCCCAAACCAAAACAATACTACTACAACAAAACCAGTTCATTATGTTAAAGGAGAAGATATGTGAAGTCATACGCAGGAGATACAATAGGGAAAAGGCAGTAGCCACATCTTGCCATAGGGATGGGGAATCAACCATTAAAAGGAAATGAAATAGTGAGGATATATGCTGACTTACATCTTATCTCACTTAATCTTTACAGTAATTTAGAGGCTTCTTGTTAATTTTCACAAGTAGGAAAATAATAGAAAAAATAAAGCCTTGATCTATATAAAGCTCTATTTAAGGTTGGGTGCATTGCACATCTTGTTTCTACTTCTTTTACCAATCCTTATAGTGTACAAAACAGATACTACTCACATTGGATCTTGGACAGATTAAGGGCCGTTCGAAGTCTACAGAACTAGTTCAGAAAGAAACCTACTTTCTTGGGAGGTAGAATGTATTGACTAGAGCCACACATGAAATTTTGAAGATTGTGGTAGTTAGTTATAGAAGGTGGAATGGAACAATGAGGCAAACAGTGGTAGAGGGACTCACTGTATTAATTGACATGACTGCTCCATGGTATAGGAAGGTTTTATTGTAGATTGAAAGAGAGGACAGCAGAACCATCTGGAAGAGTCCAGAGCAGAGAGAGAAAGAGATAGATTGAACATGGCCAGCAGACAGGACATGGCCAGGGCTATCTGAGAGAGAGGGAGAACAACAGGGCATAGAGAATACAGAAAGCATAGTGAGACTACCAGGAGCAGGAGCCTAGAATAGTGAGAATAGCTGGGTTATAAGAAGGGTGAGTAGCTGGGACCAGGGAAGGGTCAAGAGACTGATGTGGGTACATTGGAAATGTATAATAAGTACTTGTGAGTAGGGACAGAGAGAGCCTAGAGGCTAGCATGGACCTTGATTATGGTGATAGGTGCCACAGGTATATATTAATTGGAGAGCCATATGTCCGTTTTGCCAGAGGTAAGGAAAATGACTCCTTTTGGTAGACTGGATGGGTTTCACAGCTCCTGAGGAATGTTGGCCTTTATCTAACCCAGAAATCCTCCTATAATTCAGATTGAGCTCATTTCTGTATATTTGGACTGCTATTTGGAGTTTGGGGAACTGCAATTTCCTTTGGACCTGATACACACCTAAGAGTTATTTCGGAGGTAGGAGGAATACACTCCTTAGGATGAATGGAAGTTGGTTCCATTTACAAAGAAAGGTACTGTGAGGATGAACAATTTTAGAGGGTTGGGTTTCAACCCATGTTTCATGAGTTTTATTAATTCATATGTTATTTGGTGAATGGGTATTAGTTGCACAACAAATTTAGATATTCAACACTCAATTTAATGAAAATGAATGATGTGTGTATTTGGTTGTCATTTAATTTAAATCTATTTTCTAGGATATGGAATACATGAACAATTTAATAGTGTTTTATTAGTTATATGCATTCTGTATTAGGAGAAATTTAAATGATAAGATATATGGGCAAAAAATCTGACTAAGCACAGTGAGATCATCATCCTAACTCAAAAACTGCCCCTTACTGCCCTCTTAGGGCCATGAGAGATAGGAACAACAAAATTGATCATCACTGACTGATTCTTGGAATTCATCTATGCTTTGTTTTTTATACAAAGTCTCATGTAGCTGGGCTGGACCTATGTAACTGAAGCTGGCCNTGTACACTTTATCCTCTTCCCTCTACCTCCAAAATGCTGGGAACACCGCCTGTCCCCAGGGGCATTAGTACTTTTAATGTATTTTTTCCTTTTTGACCATAAGAGTTTGATTGTTCTTTAAGAGCTTCAATAGCAACACTTTTGGTTTAGATAAAAGCAAATACAACTGTGTTGGTTAGGTCTTGTCAACTTGATTGGGGTCACCAGGAAAGAGCGAAGCTCAATTGAGGAATTGCCTCCTCAGATTGCCCTTTGGGCATATCACTGGGACTTTTTTGTTTTGTTTTTGATTGATGATTGATGCTGGAGAGCCCATCACTCCTGTGCAGGTGGCCCTGGGCTGTACAGGAAAGGAGCCTGAGCAAGCCAGTAAGCAGCATTCCTTCATTGTTTCTGTTCCAGTTACTGTCTCCCTGGCTTCCTTGGATGATGAATTGTAACCTGTAAACCAAATAAATCATTTCTTCCCCAAATTGCCTTTGGTCATGATGTTTATCACAGCATCAGAAAGTGTACTAGGTCAACAACGTAGTAAATTTTCTTTCATGTGTTCTCCTTTCTCATTGTTATTGCTCCTTTGGGAAATATTCTTTTGTATTTATTTTAAATGTCTTTGAACATATGAATCTATCTGTAGGATTTTGTTTTGTTCTTTGTTTTTGTAAAATCAAGTGTAAAGAATTTAGTACTAATTAGGGAAGACTGATAAGGTGGCTCAAATTCTGTCCTGATAGTTTGGATCGTAGTGAGAGAGGGAAGAAGTGCAATTGTGTATGGAAGAAACTGAGGGGATTTGATGACCCCATAGCAGCCTTGTGTGTTGATATCAAGGGACTAGATGGGATGATTTTTTGTAGGTGAATTATTGGTGACTTTGCTTTCTTGTCCCTTTGGCTGGTGGTGGGAGTATGTGCATCAGCATAATGCCTGGCTGTTTTCCACAGCTAGAGGGGCCAGTCCCGCAGTGTGACCACATCCTGCTCACTCTGGATCTTGGTGTGAAGCCAGGATGATTCAGGCAGTTGGACATTAGTACATTACCCCTTATTTGTTCTCTGACAGTTTAGTTTTGAGGTATACAACTAGGATCTTACAAGCACTTCAGATCTTGTATCTCATAGCAGATAGGGACAATAGAGTAGAAAACATGAAAATGTTGGCAAGTGTCTTAATGAAAGGATGACTATTGGTACTTTTTCTTCCTCGGATCTAATTACTTTGTCTATAAAATTCAGGTGGTTGAATAATCTCAAAATATTTACCAGCATTAAATTTCTGACCTGCTGTGTTTTAGAGCTATCCAGCTTGCTTATTTGTCTACCTAAACTTTCCTTTTCAAATTCCTTCTACTTTTTCCAAACTATGAAATAATCTCACTTACTTGCATTAACTTTCTTTTTTTTTTAAGATTTATTTATTTATTATGTATACAGAAGAGGGTGCCAGATCTCTTTACAGATGGTTGTGAGCCATCATGTGGTTGCTGGGAATCGAACTCAGGACCTCTGGAAGAACAGTCAGTGCTCTTAACCTCTGAGCCATCTTTCCAGCCCCTACTTGCATTAACTTTCATCCAAACTTCTTGAATTTGCATTCAACTGTTTTCTATATTGTCTTCCTGTCCATTTCAGTTCTAGCCATAATATTTCACTGTTTGATCACTGGTACTCTTTTTTTTTTTTTTTTTTTCTCGAGACAGGGTTTCTCTGTGTAACTTTGGCGCCTTTCCTGGAACTCACTCGGTAGCCCAGGCTGGCCTCACAGAGATCCACCTGCCTCTGCCTCCCAAGCGCTGGGATTAAAGGTGTGTGCCACCACCACCCAACCACTTGTACTCTTTCATCATTTTTTTCCTAAAGTAATTAATAGTTCCTATATGAGTACCTGGCCCATACACATTTCCCTCTCAAATTCAATTTACTTTTCTAATCTTCCTTATTTTATTTTAGAACTGATTCATGGAATTTGTTATCATTGAAATACCTGCACCTGGCTTCATAGAAGGGTGGGAGGGAGAAAGAGAATGAATATGAATATAAGTGAGATTATGCTCCAGAACCAATTGTAAAAAACTTTTGACTTACTGGCTCTTTATATTATTTTTTTTAAGGTTGACATAGATTCTTAATGTTGGAAAGATATTAGAAATTAACTGGTTTAGTGATCTAGTGATCAGAACTATAAGAAGGTCATTTCTGTTAATATTTTAAAACAATTTAGAACTAAAACTCTTTCTTAAGTGAATCTTCAGGTGTTCTACCTTAATCACTATAGTTATTTCTGATCTAGTTTTATAATCAAGATAGTTTTTCATTGTATCAAAAGAAAATAATTTATTTTTGCAAGTTACATTAAAGTGCTTTCAATAAGATATGCCATTATTTCCTAACTAAGGTTTAGACTAGGGCTTTGTCTTAATTACTGTTTTATTGCTGTGGTGAAACACTGTGACCAAGGCAACATATAAAAGGAAACATTTAGTTGGGGACTTGTTTATAGTTTCAGAATGTTAGTCCATGATCATCATGGTGGGGAGCATGTTGGTTGGCAGGGAGGCATGGCACTGGAGCAGTAACTAAGAGCTTACATCCCGATCCATGGGCAGTAGGCAGAGAGAAAGAGAGACAAAGAGAGACAGAGATAGAGAGAGGGAGAGAGGAAGGGAGGGAGGGAGGGAGAGAGAGAGAGAGAGAGAGAGAGAGAGAGAGAGAGAGAGAGAAAGACTGGGCCTGGCTTGGGCTTTTGAAACCTCAAAGTCTCTCCCCAACCAGTGACACAACTCCTCCAACAAGGCCACACCTTCAAACCCTTCCCAAAGAGTTCTTCTAACTGGAGATAAGGCATTCAAACATATGAACCTATGGCGGGGGTGGGGTGGGGTGATCATTTTCATTCAAACCACCACAGGCCTCAAAACTATAAAAGATTTTTAGAGAATAGTCATGGTAAGGAAAACACAATGAAAGCAAAAGAAAATTTAGACAGATAATGTTTTAGTTATCATCAACCAATTCTAAATTTAAAAAAATGTGATGTTAATGTGATTCAAAAATTTGAAAAATGGGTATAAAAGAAGTGCTCTGATTAGATAGGTTATTACATAAAAATAAATGATAGTTTGTTCATTCATTCCTATAATAACACTAATATATTTAGTGTTTCTGCTGTGTGAGAGTTACAGATCCGGGCGTTGAAGATACAGCATAGAACAGAGAGAAAGCTCCATATTCATGGAGCTTGTACTCTCTGTGTGAAGAAAGATGTCTTAGTTTGGGTTTTTATTGCTGTGAAGAGACACCATGACCATGGCAACTCTTATAAATGAAAACATTTAATTGGGATGGCTTGCTTACAGTTTCAGAGCTTCAGTCCATTATCATGGCAGGGAGCATGGCAGCATGTAGGTAGATGTGCTGAGGAGTAGCTGAGAGTCCTATCTCTTGCAGGCAACAGAAAGCTGGCTGAAAATTACACTGAAGGAAGCTTGCACGAGACCTCCCCTACAGTGACACATTTCCTCCAACAAGGCCACACTGCCTAATAATGCCACTCATTTTGGGGGCCATTTTCTTTCAAACCACCATAAAAGACAATAATAAAAATGAACAAGAAAGATAAATAATATGTTAAATGGCCCTTAATGGTGTAGAGAAATAACAAAACAAGAAGATGGCCTATATAGTGGGCAAGGTTATTATGCCAGAGAAAGCCTCATTGAGAAGGAACGCAAGAGGGTACATTGTAACCTGAAAGGATGGAGTCAGGGATTAACAAGTAGATGAGGCAAGAAAGGGAATCAGGGTCAAATGACGTAGCAGTGTTTTATGATACTAGCATTTGGGCTTTTGTAGCATTTGGGCTTTTGTTCTGAGTGAGACAGAGAACTTTTGGAGGCAGAGTTTCATTATTCTGTACATTCTTGTTTATCCCAGTGGGACAACCTTAATATACATTTAAGCAAGATTATAAACTCCTTTGGGAAAAGAAGGATTTGGACTTTTTTGGTTTCTTTTCTCCTCCTCTCCTTTCCTTCCTTTTTCCATTTCCTTCCTTCCTTCCTTCCTTCCTTCCTTCCTTCCTTCCTTCCTTCCTTCCTTCCTTCCTTCCTTCCTTCCTT